>SOPF01016324.1:0-22525 GCA_012979155.1 Hypericum perforatum
TCCTTTTTAACCCTTTCGAAAGGGAGCTTTTATTTTTTGCTCTAACAGATATTAATGAAGTTCTACAGCATAAGCTTATGCTCATAGCAACTACTTTTGTATTTGCACTAGGTACTTGTTAACTTCATCCATTTCACATCAGTGGCGAGTGACTCAATTTTTGAGATGAAACTAACTCTCGTAAGATCCAAGCTCGTTACTTAATTCATCTCAACTACGAGAATTTGACACTAATGAATATTACTTGGACCTGCTTACTTCCTTAGTTTCTTGGTAAATGTTAAAAATTGAAACTTCTCCTTGAGCTAAAATATCTTGGGGGAAAAAAACAGTTTATTACCCTGTAGTATCAGAGATTTGCATTTGACTACCCTGTGATTTAAAACACATAAAACAATTCAACTTATTTTAATGTTTACTACCCTGTGGTATTAGACATTCTCATTTGATGTTCCCCCACCTCAATTACAAGGTCAACTCCAACCTCGAGAGACTGTGTTAACAACGGAACAGCCTCAGCGGGAAGATCCCCCAACACAGCTAGGTTCTTTGGTGAAGCTGAAGTCTCTTGCACTTAATATAAACAGCTTGATTGGATAGATTCCACCGTCTCTTGCCAATCTTACATCTTTACAAGTAATTTCAATGGCAAGCAACATATTGGACGGGGAGATTCCAGTAGAATTGAGTGAACTCAAAAAACTAATTCAGTTCTTATTTGGAGGCAACAATCTTTCAAGAGTGATTCCTCCATTTCTATTCAACATCTTTCCAATTGAGTTGTCAGTTGCCGGCAACAAATTTAATGGAGAACTTCCTCACAAGGGATTCAATCTTCCCAACTTGATGATAGCTTAATTTGGAGGAAATCAACTCACCAGTAATATCACAAGCTCAATAACTAATGCATCTCAGCGGTTAGAATTTGACAAAGGTGATAACAATTTTGTTGGACAAGTTCCTTCCAACATAGGAGATAGACTTTGAGTTGTTCATGCGGTGTTTGTGGTTTTCCTATGGTGGAGTAGATGTTAGTAACTTAATAATTTTTAATGATTAAAGTGAGTGAGGATTATTATAGCAAACTCAAGTGTTATATCAAAGAAGAATTGATCCAATGATCCAATATATTTGATTTCTCAAACTAAATCTCTTAAGTACATAAGATCACTATAAAACCTTATTATTTTTTTCATTTAATTATGTCACTTAATACTAAGAGAAATGATAAAATAATTTCTGTATCAAAATTTTTAAAACAATTGTGGCTCCGAATAAAAAAGGATACCGACAAAAAAAATCGAGCTAATCTCGAACTCCACAATCCAAGTGGGTTCATCAATGAACAAAAAATCGAAGCCATGGACCCAAAAACTATCACGGGCCGAAACCAGAAGCCCACGGACGTGGCATTTTTCAGTTTCCTCGATTGCCTCTACACATTTCTCGACAAAACGGAAAAAAAAATCTGAAGAAAACGAAATCCCAAGATGTCTACTTTCGATGACTCGTTTGACGACTCAGGCCGAGTCGACCCATCCCTTCAACGACGAAGACGGCGGATTCGAGCAATTCCCTCCGATCTACGGCGAGTTTGAGAACGTCAACGGCCCCGTCTTGCCCCTCCATCTGAGAACGTCAACCGCCTTTTTTGGTGTTTAGATGTTAAAGATGGAAATTTTGGGTGAAATTGTGATGTTGGTCATCACAATTGAGGGTGATTTGGCCTTGGTAGAGTGAAAGATTTAGTGGGTTTTGACTAATTTTAGTTGGAACGAGTGTGTTTTTGTTTCGATTGATGGAATTTTGGGTTTCTGAGGTGGCCTAAGTTTGCGCCTTTATTCGTGCAAATCCTCGTTTTGTGGTATGCAAGTTTACAATTGTTGAAAATTCACATACCCATTGTCTTAAAGATTTGTGTCGGATATGAATATTTTAACATGATATCGGAGTGGATTGATATCGTGTTCATTATTGTATTGTGTTTGCACGTTCGCGAATCCAAACTTGGCATTTTTTGGTTTGATAAGTCTCGATTGAGAGTAAAGTGAGAATCTCATCAGAATTTGGTTGATCAGCTACATTTGGTGTAACTACTTCGACAGTAAACTCTCGTCCCTTGATGTCCATTGCGATCAAGTTCTAAACAAGGAAACCAATGAAAAAAAATCAACTCATTTTCACTACAATAAACAGCTGAACCCAGCAGAGAAATCTGCGCAAACCTGATTGATACTCTGGATGTAACCCTTGTAAACTTTACCGAAACCGCCTTCCCCAAGAAACAATCAGACCTGAAATTATCAGTGGCTGTGGCAAGCTCCTCGAACGTAAATGTCCACACATTGCAGCTATGCTCCTTGGCATCATCGTCCTTTAGATTCGAGCTCTTTGCGTCAACAGAGGCGTGATTATCCTTGGAGATAACTTCCTTCTCCTCACTCCCACATGGATTTACTTTCAATGACCCTGGGAACCACACAAAGACAAATACAGGGCAGCACTGGGTAAGAAGCCAAAATTGTAAACAAATGGAGAGAAACACCAAAAAAATTGCATCTTTCAAGTGTAGAATCAAACAGAGGACCCATAAATTGAGAACCCACAAAGGGCTGAGTTTGGGTTTTCCAAACATAATGCAATATAAATTGGGGGAATTTCGAATTAAAAAAATTGATCATCCATTTGTTGGAAATGAAAAACATTTCGACAATAAAGATAGAAACGTTGGCACTCTTGCGCATTTTTCCCAAAATCCACAGGAGCCCGGAAAAGGAAAATGAGAAAACAATCTCTAAACCTCGTTTCTGACCCAATTTAGCTTCTGAAAAATAAAAAAGAACTCATCTTTTTAATTAATTAAGGGACAACAAAAAGTAACCAAACATTGGCCATTATTCTTTTATTACCTGGACTGAGTTCTGTTTGATCCTTCTTGCGTTTATTGCTATTATTGACACCTTCTGGACTGAGTTCTATCTTTAAAGGGAGAATCTTACCAGAGTTTAAATCATACCTGTTTTTCCTAATAATACAGAGACCATGAATTACGCAGTACCATCAACAACAGATGTGACTAACTTTACATCGAGCAGACCCGCAACCAGTCGTTCTCTTTCTTTTTACGCACTTCTGATAGGGCTTTGGCTAGTTTTCGAGCTCCGATAGGCCCCAGAAAACGAATAGGATTTTGGTTCATATTAGATAACATTAGATCTTAATAAGTCAACTGGTTTCGTAGGGGAGATCTGCCAATCTCATTTTCTAGTTCAAATCCATCCAAGTAAACGCCATTATTGATAATACTCATTTCTGAACTAGCATTACTGCTTGTTGCCACCGGCGAATAGGAGATGCTGGCCGTTCGACTTCGTGTAGCCCCCAATCTCACACTATACATCGAGGACGCGGGCATGTTACTCATCAAAGACCTCAAGTTTCCGGGAATGGTTCACCTTATGTCCTGCTCGAAATAAAGAGTTACAACAGTGAGCACGTGCATCATACGAAGTCACTGAAAGTGGATAGTTTTAACACAAGGTACACCGAACACCAATGCAAGCAAGGAGATTAAAATAATAATGGTTTTAAGGCATGATTAACATCTATTCTTCAAGATCCTATTTCTGATGACAAGCACATTTTTAAGGGGCCGTAAAACCTGTGCTTCTCAAAATACTGTTTTCAAGTTTAATTTGGATAGTGAAATAATTTCATTATCTGCTGAATCGCAAAAAGAGAACACTTCTGCACCATCAAACAACTACATCAAGGACCATGGAAGCAAAAACAAATTGGCAGAGAATTGGTTCAAAATATTGAACCAGTAGCTCTTACTCTAGACATAAGAGAAGCACGAGCCTTTGGAGTGCCTAGCTGGCTCATTATAGTCTTCTGTGATTCCATTTCCAAAGAGGGAAACATAGGGGTACCGGATGGGGTCATAAGCCTGAAGAAAGAGGAAAATTGAGTACAAATTAGGCCAAACTACGTATTCTGGTATGCTACATTCCTGTGAAAAAATTACATCAACTGATGGCAGTAATATTAAGCTACACAAGATAGGGAGCCATTTTCTTTGGAGTTTATGGGAGAAGGAAATGGTATAACATTGGATTTGACTCCTATATGTAACATGCATCAAAAATTTTCTATTAGTAGACATACCATTGTTTTGATGTCTGAGCATGGAGAAGATTGATTGGGTTCTTAAAAAAAGTCATATAGCCGTTGGCTATCCTTGTCATATGTAATAGAACTGGTCCATGGTAGAGCACCATCGGTTTCCATATATCTAATGCCGTTTTTTCAGTCGAATATTAACTTCTTGATATTAGTTAATAATATTGCTTAGTTGATTGGAGTTTTTAGTGGCCATCGATTGGAGTTAGAAAAGTTTAATGGACTTCAATTGGCGGTTGTCTTGTGATGCGTCCAAATGTGGCTCTAAAATACGTGCAAGAGTACACTATCGCAACAAGTAGTAAAGTGATAAATCAAGTCGTCTCCACAGGGAAAATATATCGTCAAGTACCAAATTATGAATTCTTAAGTTTCAAGCTAAGTGAATCAATTAATGACTGTTGAGAATGCTAACCTACGAGTTTTAATATTGTAAGAACCTAAGGTTGTCAATCTCAAGTTGTTAACAATATCAAATAACAAAGGCAATATATGATCCAAATCAAACTGTCATTTTTGATCTAGAATCAATTATGAACAAATGGGTGTGCTTAAAATCAAGTTGTCACTTCTTAACTTATAAACACATGCACATATTCACTTCAAGTAAAGATAGAGAAATTCGAATGTAAAAATGAATTCTATGTCAAATGAAACAAAGGTACCTTGTCGATTAATGATTCAGAATGTTGAATACAACCTTTGTTCTTCAAGAACATATAAAACGAATCTTAACTAAAGATTGAAGTCTACAAATGTGATTTTGCCTATTTTACTCTTTGGACTCCAATGCTCTTCATCCTTCAATGCCTCCTTCATTTATAGCCACTCTATCATGCTTGCCAGAGGGGATTGGGTTGTCCTTGATCAACAAAATCGGCTGCAAGTTGAAGGATTTGAGGTTGCAAGTTGATAACTTTTGGTTTGTAGTTTTTCTTGACTTCTGCAGCAAGTGTATCGATCGCTATAGAATGTAGCGATCGCTACAGCCTATTTTTTTGGAGTGTAGCAATCGCTATAACTTGTAGCGATCGCTACAGAAATCTGGCAAAAAATTGTTGCTCAGTGCAAGCGATCGTTACAAAACATAGCAGTCACTACAGATGGTTTTTCAGTAGTTTCTCCCTTCCTCGGATGATTGGTCGTCTGCTCCAACTCCTACAAAATACAAATAACTTTGACAAAGATCCATTTTCTTAACTAAATACGAAAACACACAAGACACTAGACTAAACATAACTAATTTGACTCAAAATATGATCAAATGATATGCTAAATATGTCCAAAAACATGTACATTTACACGTACATCACACTCCCACACTTAGTTCTTTGCTTGTCCCCAAGAAAAGGCATCAGAAGAACTAATAAAATTGGAGTCCGCAAAGATCAAAACCATTATTACATAACTCATCCCGAAATCACGCAAGTCACACACCTAAGTATCTTGAGCACAAATAATATAAATAACTCACTCTTAGCTTTTTAGCCTTGTCTTATCATCACAAATTCTAGACCACGGAGTCAACCACTCACAGGATAGAATCAAAATTTTTTTAGCTCACTTATATATGGTAGGCATCTATCCTATCGCTCGTGTATATGCTCAAGGTCAAAGAATGTTAGACATCGTACTCAAATATAGTCAAACAAGTCAAATTATCCCATAGGAGGGACTTTATTGGGTTGTAGCGGGCTGCGGGTAAAGGTGAGGAAATATGTAAGGGAGGTAGCTAAACCACCCAATCCGAGGAGCTATACAAAAATGTTCTAACTCTCAGCTATTTTATGTATCTCACCTTATATCTAAACACTCATCCCAATGTGATCCAATTCATGAAGACCAAATTTCTGACTTTGCCTATTCTCCACCTTATGCTTTTCTCACTTCTTTTCTTTCACTTTCTCATTGATTTTTCTTTTTTTTTCTTTTCCATCTTTCCACTTTTTCTTTTCATTTTTTTAATTTCTCCTTTTCTTTTCTTTTCATTCTAAGCACAAGGTGGTTCTTCTGATTTTAAAACATGGCAAGTTAACTTTTTACATATTGTTCTGGTCTTAACCTACCCATGAGACCAATCAATTATCCCTCCCAATTATACTACTATATGTACCCTTACAAAAATTTTCCACAAGATATGATCCTAATGCTTCCTCGGACGGATAGTCAAAGGTAGGGAATTGGTCAAATAAGGCTTGTAATGTGGCTTACATATAGTATTTCAAAGAATAAGGCTTAAAGCTCAACTAGGTTAGCAAAAGATTTTGTCAGGATTTTGGCTCTAAGGTTCCTAGGTTTATATCAAAAATGCCCTCGACACAATCTTTCTTATCAATCAATGCATGAGTAATTACCTAACACTCTCATCACTAGAAACACATAGGCACCTCATGAAGAAGTAAGGATGGTTATCCTACCTTTGGCTCAAGTTCTCACAAGGTTCTTTTTGTCAACTCCTTAGTCTAGCCTAACTGACTCAACGACTAGCCTAAACGACCAAGAGTGAGGTTGCTATAAGATCCTGCACAATTCTCTCAAGTGTGATTCTCATCATGACTCAGGGTTTGTCTAGTAATAAAAGCCTTAAAATTTCGTGATTTTTCTTCATCATTTGCACAAGACTCTAAACACTTCAATCAAAAATACACATCACACGCATACAGACTCGATCACATGCACATAACAGAAAAAACAAACATGAAACACCAACACAACAAGATAAACATAAGGCACAACAAAATCAACATAGAAAATGCAAAAGACACAAAGTACTGCACCCCCACACTTATCAGATATATTGTCCTCAATGTGTGAAAGGCATAGACAAACAAACATGAAGACTCAAATGAAAACAAAATAAAATAAAAAGAAGGGAAAGAAACAACCAGATCACTGTGGAGGAAGGGGATGGGGGTAGAAGACCAGTGAGGTAAGAGTAAAGCCAGGCCTAATTTGTAGCATTTTCCTCTAGCATGGAAGTCAGTTGGGCCCGAACATCCTTATATTGTGAGGTCTGAGTAGAAGCAAGTTGTTGGACCTGAATCTCGAGCCTCGTGAAATGGTTGGCAAGATTCTATAGCTTGAACTATTGTGGTAGACGTGGTACTTCACTATTGTCTCTCAATTTCCTCTTGATGGCCTCGCGCTCACCTCACTCAGTGAGCTAGTACACATATTTGCCATCATGCTCGACTTGTACAACTAATCCTTACTGGACTAACCACTTACCATTAAGCAGAAGGCAATGTCGGGGTGGCTGCTCCTCAAACCTACATGGAGAAAAATTCTTAGCAAGGATCATAATAATATGTCCGAGGTAAAAATGGGGAGAGCACTTGGTTCTTAAGAACTGCCATAGTATATCGATAACTAAAGTGAATGTGCTAAATGGGCACCACACTTAGTTTTTAAGAATTGCCACAATGCATACAAGCAAAGGCATATAACTGGCCACGTGTGACTTGACTAACCTCATTAGTGTCAAACCATACAGGACACATAAATTGATGCAGAACACTAATGTAAGGCTCCTTAAGGAGCGCAGAAGGGGAATAGGACTTGAATGGTGAAAGCCTAGTAAGTTCATGCCATTCGTGGTCCATGCACAAAATGGCATCCTTAGTCACAAAATCAATAATGTCCGACCCCTATCTAGTGTTAAAAAGATGATGGAACAAAGGCTCTATGACAGTGAATGACTTACCAAATAGACGAGCGCTAAAGGAGTGACAATCAGGCAGAATAGTGAGAGTGTAGTAAATTCCAAATTCACATAATCACGAAGTGGCACAGAATTATCTGCAAAGTATCGACACCCTAGGACATCTAAACTAGCATGCAACAAATCTGCAATACCTAGAGAGTCCATATCTTCCCAATCAATCATATAATGCACAAATGAAGGGAGAGAGGAGTATTGAGTATACCTGTCCCCTTCAAATTCGTCAAAAATGGGGAAATGGGCACCATACCATTCCCGAATGTCAACTTGTGGAGCGGTTAGGACTTGAGGTAGATTTTGGGACCGTTTCAAAGTCAGGATAGATGAAAAGGAACTAGGTGTTATCGTAGTTTGCTTCGGAGGCATCCTGGACATTTATGGAGGCTGGGCCTTTGAGCGGGTAGTCAGATTGGGCGATCAAAATAGGGGAAGACGTGGCTAGAGGTTGGATTTTTTTGGTTGTGGGTAGAGTTTTGGGGTTTTTATTTGGGAAATTAGGGATCAAAATGGGAATTGGGGGTGAAGAGGTTAGGTTTCATCGGCTAAATTTGGGTTTGTAGCGACACTACAAGTTGTAACGATTGCTAGAATATATAGGTCGAGGCTATAGCGATTGCTATATGGGGTAGTGATCGCTAGAATTTGAATTTTTGGGGTTGTAGCAATCGTAATAGCCTACAGCGATCGCTATGTTTTAAATTTTGGGGCTATAGCGATCACTATGATATGTAGCAGTCGCTAGGCCTTGTTTTTTCATTGGTCTTCATTAAAAATCGCCCATCCCATCTTTTCCTACACAACAAGAAACAAAAACATGAATTTTTCTTTGAGGGTGACACTATAAATATTTCCTTATAAACCCATAAACTTGGGAAAACTCGAATGAGTGACACGAAATAAGAGAACAACAAAGAGAAAGCAGAGGTAGTTCTAAGTTAACATCGTTAACTTGACGATAGTGTTATCTTACTGTACTAGATCAGCAAGGTCTATGCGGGACTCTTGCATGTCAATTTTATCACCGAGATACACCTTCAGACACTGCCCATTCACCTTAAATTCTTCCTGTGTGTCCAGATTACGAATTTGAATTGCACCATGTGGTGAAACTATAACCACCATGTAGGGGTCGATCCATCTAGACTTGAGCTTACTTGAAAAGAGCTTTAGGCATGAGTTATATAATAATACTTATTGTCCTACTAAAAACTTATGACAAAGGATCTTCTTATCATGCAATTTCTTGGTTCGCTCCTTGTAAAGTCGAGCATTTTTAAAGGCTTCTAACCGAAATTCTTCCATAGCCTCCAGTTATAGCATTTGTTTCTCACCAGTCTTCTTGAGATTCATATTGATCTGCCATAAGGCCCAATGTGCCTTATGTTCGAACTCGACAAGGAGATGACATGCTTTCCCCATAGACTAGCTGATATGGTGACATGCCAATTGGTGTCTTGTATGCTGTCTAATATGCCCACAGTGCATTATCTAATTTGCTAGACCAATCTTTTCAGGATGGATTGACAGTCACCTCCAAAATTCTTTTAATCTCCTGATTAGAGACTTCGACTTGGCCACTTGTCTGAGGATGATATATTGTTTCAATGTGCATAACCCCATACTTGTGCAAAGCATTATCGAGTAAGTTATTGCAGAAGTGTTTACTGCCATCACTTATGAGCACTCTAGGAGTCCAAATCTACAAAAAATATTTTTCTACAAAAACTTGGTAACCACCTTAGCATTGTTAGTCGGGAGGGCCACAGCCTCAATCCACTTAGAAATATAATCAATTACCAAAAGAATGTACAATTTACAATCAGATGGCATAAATGGTCCCATGAAGTCAATATCCTATACATAAAAAATTTCCACTTTTATGATTCCTTGCTATGGCATCTCATGATGACGGGATATGTTACCTATTCATTGGCAATGATTACATCTGCTTACGAAGTCTACAATATCTTTAAACAATGTTGGCCAGCAGAATCCACTTTGTAGCACCTTGAATGTCATACGCTCTCCCGTAAATTGTCCTCCGTATAGGGAACTATGGCAGTGATGCAAGATGAGCTCTTGTTCTTTCTGTGGTACACATCTTCTCAAAAGTTGATCCTTGCTGATCTTGAATAGATATGGTTCATCCCATACGTAATACCTGATATCACACAAAAATCTTTTCTTCTTGTCAAAAGAAAGGTTAGGGGGCAAGATGTTGCTTACAAGATAATTGACGATGTCAGCGTATCACAAGACAGAAATGATATCCAACATATATACTTGCTCATCAAGAAAATACTCCTTAGCTGGGATAGAAAATGTTACCAAGGGGTGCTCTAGACGTGAGAAGTGGTTTGCAACAGGGTTATCGGTGCCTTTTTGATCCTGGATTTCATTATCAAATTCTTGGAGAAGGAGGATCCATCTGATAAGCCTCAGCTTAGCATCCTTCTTATTAAAGAAGTATCAGATAGCAGCATGGTCTGTATATACCGTTACCTTACTCCCAAGCAAGTAAGCTTGGAACTTATCGAGAGCAAAGATTACAGCAAGAAATTCCTTCTCTATTGTTGCATAATTGATCTGAGCATCATCCAGTATACGACTTGCATAGTAGATAGGATGAAATCCCGTAGTCTTCTTTTGACCAAGTACTGATCTAATAGCGTAGTCACTTGTGTTGCACATAATTTTGAATAGGAGCATCCAGTCTGAAGATATTATCACTGGTGCAGATAAGTGCCTTCTTCAGTGTAGTAAAAGCTGTGTGGCATGCTTTGTCAAAATGAAATGGCACATCCTTCTCAAGTAATCTACAGAGAGGCTTGGTGATTTTCGAGAAATCCTTGATAAAATGCTGATAGAAACCAGCATAACCTAAAAAACTTCGAATCCCGTTGACGATCAGTAGAGGTGGCAATTTGTCGATGACCTCCAACTTGGCTTTGTCAACTTCTAACCCCTTGCTTGAAACTTTGTGGCCAAAAACCACACCTGTCTCCTTGCATCATTCAAGTACCTTATCCAAATATAGGAGACATTCATCATACAAGTCACCAAATACTGAGAAGTCATCCATGAAAATCTCAATCTGCCACTCAACCATATCCGAGAAGATCAGCATCATGCATTGTGAAAAGTGGCAGGTGCATTACATAAACCAAAAGGCATTTAATAGAAAGCAAATGTACCATAAGGGTAGGTGAAGGTGGTCTTCTCCTGATCTTGTAGTATAATAGCAATCTGAAGATATCCTAAATAGCCATCCAGAAAGCAGTTATAAGCGTGTCCTGCCAGCCGATCCAACGTTTGGTTGATGAATGGTAACATGAAATAATCCTTTTGAGTTGCCTTATTTAGTTTCTAGAAGTCGATGCAAACTCGGTGGCCTACCACCGTCCTTGTCAGGATGAGCTCATTATCCTCATTAAAGACAACGGTGATACTTCCTTTCTTTGGAACATATCGCATCAGGCTTACCCACTTTGAGTCTAAAATAGGATAAATGATGCTAGCATTGAGCCATTTGATGACTTTCTTCCTTATGATCTCCTTGAGCTTTGGATTGAGTCTCCATTGAGCTTCAACAGATGGACTAAAATTGTCCTCTAGAATGATCTTGTGTTGACATAACGAAGGACTAATCCCCTTAATATCCCTAAGTGTCAATCCAACAGCCTCCTTGTGCTTACCTATAACCTTCAAGAGCTAATTTTCTTGGTCCTATTCCAAGGAAGCAGAGATGATAACTGGTAATTTATGATTTTTATCTAAGTAAGCGTACTTGAGATGAGTGGGAAGCAGCTTGAGCTCCAGGTTCGGAGATGCAATGATGGATGATTGCAACTTAAGTCTAGGTGTATCTTCCAAATCCACTGATTCTATTGTACATACCTATGACACTTCTTCCAAGCATTCATCTTCTTCATATGCTACTTCTTGCACTAGTTCTTCTTTGTTTTCTGCCATAATTTCATCCATCACATCGATCTGATAACAATCATCTTCCATAACTAGGTACTTGGCAACTTCAAAAACATTAAACACAACTTCATCATCACATACCTTAAAACAAAGCTCGCCTTTCTCCACATCGATGCTGGTCTTTCCAGTGGCCAAGAATGGTCGACCAAGAAGAAGTAGCACATCACGATCTTCCTCTATCTCCATCACAATAAAGTCTACTGGGAAGATAAAGGTGTCAATTTTTACCAATACATTCTCTACTATCCCTTTTGGTCTTGTTACCAAACGATATGCAAGTTAGAGGATGATTGATGTTGTCTTTATATCTCCCAATCCAAGCCTCATGAAAATTGAAAATGGCATAAGGTTAATACTAGAACTGGGATCAATAAGTCGTAAAAATTTGATCTCAGATGGTGCATGGAATTGTTAAGCTTCCGAGATCCTTCATCTTCTGAGGTAGCTCCTGGCTCAAGATAGCACTACAACCTCTCGTCAATGGAATGACTTCAAAGTCATCAATATTCCTCTTTTTTGAAATGAACTCCTTGATCCATTTACAGTACATGGGCATTTGCTCAAATGTGTCAAGGAGTGGGATGTTGATGTGGAGATTCTTGAAAAGTTCCAAGAATTTCTGGTAGCTCAGGTTTAAAGCTTGCTTGTTCACCCTCTGAGGAAATGGTGGTGGAGGATATATCTTTTCTAGTTTTGACTTGGTTTCTTCCTTCGCGGATTTCTCCTTGTCCGATGTAGAAGGAGTTACTCTTAGTTCTTCTTCATCCTTACTTATCGGCTTTGCTGGTGGCTTTGCTGATGTGGTCATCACATTGTTTCCTAAGTCAGGCCACTTTTGGTAGTGATGGCCTTATACTGCTATTGATTAGTTAGCAGGGGCTTAGTGTTACTCGAAAGCGAGCCTAGTTCTCTTGCATTGAGCTGTGTTGCCAACTGACCAATTTGCATCTCTAAATTCTGGATGGTGGCCTCATGACTTAATACTTGTTTTTGCAACTCGTCTTCACTTCAACCATCTTGTTGTGGTGGTGCTCGCAAATGCCATCTTGGTTGATATGGTAGATATTGTTGCGGTGGAGGACTTTGTGCATTTCTTCCAACAAAAGATGGCCTCAGATATTGAGGTGCTTGCTATCCTACATTATTTTTCCATGAAAAATTCGGATGGTTTCTCTAACTAGGGTTATATGTGTTAGAATATGGATCATTATTCCTATTGGCATTTTCTAAAAAAATTAATAGGTTCAGTAATTAAAGAGCAAGCATCCGTACTATATGGTCCTGTACAAATCTCACAAACCTGGGAAGATGACGATGCTTGTGTTGCCATTGAACTTTGGAACATTTGTGTGTGTGCGGCTACTTGTTCCTTTAGAGTAGAGACTTCGCTACTATCTTGCATACTAGCAACCTTTCTTCTTTCGGTCTTATCTCCCCATTCATGATTGTTGGTAGCCATGGCCTCGATGATTTGGAGACCATCAACTTCTTCTTTCTCTATCAAGTTTCCTCCAGCAGTTGCATCTAAGTTAAATTGGATCTGTGGCTCACATCCATTATAGAATGTTTGGATAAGCATCCATTCTGGCATTTGATGGTGTGTGCATTCACAAAGTAGTCCTTTATAGCGATGCCAAGCTTCATGGAGAGATTCGCCATCCTGTTGCATAAAATGAGAAATTTTGTTATAGAGTTGAGTGGTCTTACTTGGGGGATAATACTTGGCTAGAAACTGATCAGCTAGTTCCTCCCACATAATGAAAGTGCTAGCAAAAAATGAATCTACCTATTCTCAGCATCATCCTTCAGACTATACTTGAACAATCGAAGTTTAATGGCATCTAGTGAGACACCATTATACTTGACCATCAAATAGTGGTCTTCGAACCTTTAAATATGCTTAGCGGGGTTTTTAGAAGGATAACCTCCAAATTGGTCTTGTTAAACCATATTGAGGAGATTACTCTTTATTTCAAAATCATTGGCCTTAACTGTTAGATAGGCTATGCTCGATCTGAAATCGACAAGCATTGGATGTAATTTGTTCCCTGGTGCATTGATTACTTGTTGTTCGGCCATCTCTCTTCTAAGCTGGTTCCTCCTTTGACAAAAAGTTTGTTCAATCTCAGGATCATACTCTTGAAAAGGTTGGTTGTCTTGATGGGTGTGTGGCATACACCTCCTGTAATCTCACTAAAACTTAACAAATAAGATCAAGTGAAGTGATAAAACAAAGAGTGTACAAAACTTAGTCTCAAAATCAAGAATACTATATCCAATATTAACAATAACAAATTCAAATGTTCCCCGGTAATGGCATCAAAAACTTGATGCATCCAAATGTGGTTCTAAAATATGTGCAAGAGTACACGATCGCAACAAGTGGTAAAGTGATAAATCAAGTCGTCTCCACAAGGAAAATAGAATTTTTCATGAAGTATCGGATTATGAATTCTTAAGTTTCAAGCTAAGTGAATCAATCATTGGCTGTTGAGAATGCTAACTGATGTGACAAATATTGGGTTAACAATACGTACAAGAGAACACGATCGCATAAGTAATATAAATATAAGTAAGATCATCTCCACAGGAATAGATGGATCAATTCTCTAATTACTGGATTATGATTTCTCAACTTTAATCTAAGTAATTCAATTCTAATGATTGGGTTGTGATTAAATACTACAAATCCTTCTATTGTTATTCAAATATAGGGTTGTCAATCCTAAATCCTAACAACAATATCTAAATAAATGAAATGAAACAAAACAAAATAAATAGATGTAATTTGTGCTACAAACTAAGGTTGTCAATCTCAATTCTCATGCACGAAATGAATCAATCAAACAATGAATAATCAAGCAGATGAATATAAAAACAACTCTTGACTATGAAGTATGAATATACCGTATTGATTGAAGATCCAAATCATTGATTACCATCCTTGAAGTAAAGCAAAAATAATAAAACCTAAAAGCTATTACTCTTGCGTGAAAACTGGCCAAGAATGTCCTACAATTTAGGTTTTAAGAAGCTTATATAGTTCTTAAGTAAAAACCCTAAAAAGGAAGAGTTCTAGCTCGACTAAACAGGTGGAATAATTTTTCCTCGATCAACCCAGCAGGGTGCTGGATTTACAAGCGAGGCGCTAGGTTTCAATCTACTCTATTCTAATGCACGCTAGATTTTTGCAAGCGAGGCGCTGGTCTCTCAGCATCCATCTCCAATGCACCCTCGATACTTTATTTATCCGATCCGCAAATGCACCATGTCTTGCCACTTTGCCAATCCATGCCGAATACCTACAAAACAACCAACTTCTGACAGATCTCCCGCTCCCCAACATAAACACAAAATACACTAAAACATACTATGACCTAAGACACACAAAACATAAGTAGATGTGTGTCCGTTTACACGCACATCACAACTCCACACTTAAGTTCTTGCTTGTCCTCAAGCAAGTTACATGAGAACTACCATTTAATGGTTCGTCCTTACTTAGAATAAATCATGGCGTGCTTCATCTTATCACTAGTCATTTGTCTCATCCAAGTGCCAAGAGTAAAAACCATGTAAGCACAACACCCTCATCTGTTTAGCCCAATTTTTACACTAAATATACTATACAAAAAAGTTGACCACTCAGAGGATAAAATCAAATTATGCTCACATGTCATGGTAGGTCAACTACCTATTACTTGCAAACATGCTCGGGATCAAAGAATATTATACTTTGCATTTGACACTATCTCAAGTAATGCAGACTTTGTAATTAAAAGGGACTTTGCATCAAGGTTGTAATGTGGGTTAAGGTAGGGGCGGATAAATGTTGGGCTATGGCTAGACCACCCAATCTGATGGTTACAAAGAAAATCTAACTCTCGGCTATACTAACAACTTACCCTATAATGACTAGACACTCAACCTAGTGTTCTCACATCTTAGAGGCAATTCACTTGGGACAAGTCACTCACTTTGTTGTGCCTTTAATTGAGGTTATGCACATGATTTTCTTTTCACTTTTCACATTTTCACAAGAAACCTTTTCTATTCTTCTTCATTGTTCATTTTTCTTCTCTTTTTTTCTTTTTTCCTTTGTGAACTTTTCTTTTATTTCCTAACTACATGCATATTTGATAGCAACTTATCTTGATTTTTGACTGTTGGCCTCAATTCCACCCTTTTCAAACCCAATTGATAAATTAATACCCCCTGGCTATACTATAAGATGCACCCTTACAAAATTCTCCCACAATCGATGTCCTATACCCTTGGACTAGATAGTTAAGGGTAAGTGTGGCTCGTAAGGTTGTGTGCACATAATAATTCAACAAATAAGCTTAGGCCCAATGGGGTTAAGCAATGGAAAAGATTGGGTTTTTGGCTCTAAGACTCTAGGCTAAACATTAAGACAACCCTCAATATATAACTTACCCTGCACTACAAAATCATGCCAAGTACTAATATACTACTCTCATTGCCTGAAACATGTAAGCACCTCATGAACAAAATAAAGACAGGAGTCTCATCCTTCAGCATAAATCCTCACAAGGTCACTCATCAAGCTCTCAAGCATGGTCTACCTAGTGTGACTATCAACTTAAATAACCAAGGATGTAGTACCTACACAACTCTATTCCAGACAACTCAAATTTGATTCCTGACTATGTAACAAGATTTAGTTGCCATTTTACGTTCAAAAATTTTGGAGGGAGGTTCATCAGTTGCAAATGACTCAATCACATCAATCAAAAATACACACCACACACAGATAAACTCGATAACATGCATATATTAACAAAAAAAATAACATAAAACATTCCTACATATCATAAAGCACACACCGTGCAACTCCACACTTAGAGAACACATTGTCCTCAATGTGAGGTGGCATAATATACAAACAATGAAAACAAAACAAGAACACAAATGCATGACAAAAGTAGAGAAAAGGAGCAGAAACACCTATTCAGGGTTGAGGGGGCGGCTGAGGTGGATACTAACTCTGAAGCCACTCTCACTGTGCACAGTTGTACTCTTGTTCAACTTCATACTGAATCCAGAAGGCAGCGTGTTTGAAAGCAATGGCCTGAATCTAGATCTCCAAATTGTCAAGCTACTGCATAAGGTTAGGGGCTGATATTGGCTTGGGTTTAGTCCTGTATAGCTTGTCCTGGACTGTTGTCCTACAAAAATAAACTAAAATGACATTTTTTTCAATTGTGACACTATATACATTCCTTTATAAGAACATAAACTCAGAGAAACTTGGACAAGTGATGCAAAATAAAAGAAAAATCATAGTAATATAAGATATAGTTCTAAGTTAACATTGTTAGCTTGATGAGTGTGATTAATTACTGGGGGCCTGGGTCATCAAGTTCTTCCCATGATCCTTGCAGGGCAATATGAGTAGCCAAGTTTACCTGCGAGTGCTCCTTGTTCACCTTGGATTTTGCCTTGGTGTCATTATTGCATACAGACTCTTGGTAGTTTTGCCTCATATTCGTGAGTAAGAGATGTAGATATAGTATTAGACAATTCATTATCTTTACTCAAGTAAGCATATCTCAAGTGACCAGGCGTTGGTTTATGCTCTAGTTTTGGTGGTTCAGTGGCTTGCACCCATGATGCTTGTTCTCTAAGTTCCTGCTCATTCACCTCTTTTGGAGTTTCCAGTATTGCTTTGAGCTCATCTTCAGGAAGGGCCATATCATTGTGCTTGGTTACCAGCTCATCCATGATATCAATTCTAGAGTAGTCATCTTCTATGGTAGGGCACATAGCTACTTTGAACACATTGAAGGTGACCTCATCATCAGAGACCTTAAACCATAACTATCCCTTTTCTACATCAATATTTGCTTTTGCGGTAGCTAAAAATGAGTGTCCAAGGAGGATGGGCATGTCTTGATCTTCTTCCATCTCCATAATAATAAAGTCCACTGGAAAGATTAGAGTATCAACTTGCACAAATACATTCTCAATTATCCCCATTGGCATAGCCATTGATCTATCTACAAGCTGAAGGACTACTAATGTTGGCTGCATGTCTCCCAATCCTAGCTTCTGGAATATTGAGAAAAGGGCATTAGATTGACGCTGGACCCAAGATCAATGAGTGCCTTCCTGAATGTTTGATCCTTAATAGTGTATGAAATGGTGAAACTACTGGGATCTTTCATCTTCTGAGGAGGTCCTGGGTCAGAATTGCACTATATCCCCTAGTTAAAGGTATGATTTCAAAGTCATTGATGCTCCTCTTCTTTGAAATAAACTCCTTGATCTACTTTCTATACATAGGCATCTACTCAAATGTATTAAGAAGTGAGATGTTGATATGAAGATTCTTGAATAATTCAAGAAACTTTTGATAGCTAGGATGAGATGCCTGCTTGTTTACTCTTTGAGGGAACGGTGGTGGAAGATATTTTCTCTCTTGTACTGGCTTAACAATTTCTGTGATAGACTTGTCTTTTTTAGCTGCTCTAGGATTCACCCAAAGTTCTTTTTCTTCTTCACTTACTAGTTTTCCTGGTGGTTTTGATGTTGAGCTGGTAGCGTTCTTTCCCAAGTCCAACCCACTTTTGGTTATAATTGCCTTTATAGTGTTCTTGTTGGGTAGGAGGACTTTTCGTGTTACTTGGGAGTGTGCCCGGCTACCTTGCACTCAACTGAAGTGCAAGCTATCCTATCTAAATTTCTAGATTTTTGATTGTGGCTTCATGACTGAGAACTTGCTTTCTCAACTCATCTTCACCCTTATAGTCTTGCTGTGGTATTGTGTGTTGATGCCATTTCTGCTAGTATGGCTGAGTTTGCTATAGTAGAGGACCTGCTACTGAGGTACCTGTTGACCTGCATTATTTCTCCAGGAAAAATTTGGGTGATTTCCCTATCCCAGGATATACATAATAGAATATGGGTCATTATTCTTATTTGTATTACCCATGTAGTTAATAGTCTCAGCTTTGTATGAGCAATTATCAGTAATGTGAGGGCCAGTACAGATTTTAAAAACCTGAGCGGGTGTGGTAAGTGGTGCATATGAGGCTTGGACTAACTGTGTGAGAGTTGCCACATGTACCTTAAGCGCAGTGATCTCACTGTTGTCCTGTACACTAGCCACTTTTTTCCTTTCCACCATATCTCCCCACTCGTGATTATTGGTGGCCATGGCTTTGATAATACGTAGGCCTTCAGTTTCTTCCTTCTCCATCAAATCACCTCTAGCTGTTGCATCCAAGCTGGTTCAAACTTGTGATTCACACCCGTTGTAAAATGTTTGGATGACCATCCACTCTAGAATCTGGTGGTGTAGACAGTCGTGAAGTAGCTTCTTGTAGTAATGCCATACTTCATGAAAAGACTCGCCACTATGTTGCTTGAATTGCAAAATTTTGTTGCGTAGTTGGGTGGTCTTACCTAGCAGACAGTATTTCTCCAGGAATTTGTCTGCAAGCTTGTCCCATATGGTAAAGGTGTCTGCAAGAAATCCATCAACCCATTCTCTAGCATCATCCTTTAAACTATGCTTAAACAATTGCAACTTGAAGGCATCTGCTGAGACTCTATTGTTCTTGACTATCGAGCAATAATCTTCAAAGGTTTGGATGTGCTTTGCAGGGTTTTCTAAAAGATTGCCCCCAAACTGATCTTCACAAACCTGATTAATGAGGCCAGATTTGATCTCACAGTTATTAGCCTCTATAGCTAGATATTCAATATTGGGTTGAAGGTCAGCCAGCCCAGGGTGCATCTGCCTTCCCCTGTTGTTGTTCACGGGAATATTGATTACCTGATTCTGATCTTCCGTCTCTTCTTTGTGTTAATCCTTTCCTCTAGAAGGAAATATTTGTTCAATTTCAGGATCATACTCAAGAAGATATTGATTGTTAGAACAGGTGTGTGGCATACACCTCCTACGCTCTCACTAACTGCAAAACTCAACAAAGAGGATCAAGTGTAGTGATGAATAACAAAGGTGTAAGAAACTTAGTCTCAAAATCGAGAAAACTGTATCCAATATTAAAGACAGATTGAATAAATCTGTCCCCAGCAATGGTGCCAAAAACTTGATGCAACAAATATTGAGTTAATAATACGTGCAAGAGAATACAATCGCACAAGTAATATAAAGATAAGTAAGATCGTCTCCACAGGGACAGATGGATCAATTCTCTAATTACCAGATATGATTTCTCAACTTTAATCTAAGCAATTCGATTCTAATGATTGGGTTGTGATTAAATACTACGAATCCTACTATTGTTAAATCTAGGATTGTCAATCCTAAATTCTAACAACAATATCTAAACAAACAAAACGAAATGAAATAAAATAAATAGATGTAATCTGTGCTACGAACTAAGGTTGTCAATCTTAATTCTCACACACAAAACGAATCAATCAAACAATGAATAATTAAGCAGATGAATGTAAAAACAACTCTTGACTACAAAGTATAAAAATACTACATTGATTAAGATCCAAATCATTGATTACCATCCTTGAAGTAAAGCGAAAATAATAAAACCTAAAGCTATGACTCTTGCATGAAAACTGGCCAAGAATGTCCTACAATTTAGGTTTTAAGAACCTTATATAGTTCTCAAGTAAAAATCCTAAAAAGGAAGAGTTCTAGCTCGACTAAACAGGTAGAATAATTTTTCCTTGGTCAACCTAGCTGAGCATTGGATTTACCAGCGGGGTGCTGGGTTTCGATTTGCTCCATTCCAGTGCATATTGGATTATGCAAGTGGGGTGCTGGTCTCTCAGCATCTGTCTCTAATACACCCTCAACACTTCATTTATCCGATCTGCCAACACACCACGTCTCATCACCTTGCCAATCCATGCCGAATACCTACAAAACAACCAACTTCTGACAGATCTCCCGCTCCCCAACATAAACACAAAATGCACTAAAACATACTCTGACCTAAGATGAACTGGACTCAAAATATGAACAAATTAAACACAAAACATAGGTAGATATGTATCTATTTACACGCACATCACTAACCTACGGGTTTTAATATTGTAAGAACCTAAGGTTGTCAATCTCAAGTTGTTAATAATATCAAATAACAAAGGCAATATATGATCTAAATCAAAGTGTCACTTTTGATCTAGAATCAATCATGAACAAATGGGTGTGCTTAAAATCAAGTTGTCACTTCTTAACTTATCAACACATGCACATATTCACTTCAAGTAAAGATAGAGAAATTCGAATGTAAAAATGAATTATATGCCAAATGAAACAAAGGTATCTTGTCGATTAATGATTCAGAATGTTGAATACAACCTTTATTCTTCAAGAACACATAAAATGAATCTTAACTAAAGATTGAAGTCTACAAATATAATTTTGCCTATTCTACTCCTTGGACTCCAATGCTCTTCATCTTTCAATGCCTCCTTCATTTATAGCCACTCTATCATGCTTGCCAGAGGGGATTGGACTGTCTTGATCAACAAAATCGGCTGCAAGTTGAAGGATTTGAGGTTGCAAGTTGATAACTTTTGGTTTGTAGCTTTTCTTGACTTTTGCAGCCTATTTTTTAGGAGTGTGGCGATCGCTATAACTTGTAATGATCGCTATAGAAATCTGGCAAAAAATTGTCACTCGGTGCAAGCGATCACTACAGATGGTTTTTCAGCAATTTCTCCCTTCCTCGGATGACTGGTCGTCTACTCCAACTCCTACAAAACACAAATAACTTCGACAAAGATTTATTTTCTCGACTCGAAATGTGATCAAATAATGCTAAATATGTCCGAAAATATGTGCGTTTACACGTACATCATATTGTGTTTGAAATCTACTATTTATCTCTCCACCAATGGAAAAGCCAAATGAATGTTGGTTTTCAATCTTTGTGGTCCATTCCGATTTAGTTTTCGTTTTTTTCCAGCAGTTGATTCAACAAGGTTTGCTGAAGCTGCAGAATATGGGAATGTACTACCTCTTCATAGTAGCATATTCTCCGACCAGTTGAACCCGGTCATTGCTTACCGATGTTTCGTTAAAGAAGAGGATCAAACCACTCCAAGTTTCCTTTCCGAGTCCGTGGAGCCTGGGCGGGTTTCAAGTGTAGCAAGATTCTTATACCGGGTTGCATTGCCCATGAGGCAGGGACGCTATAGCGTGGTTGGAGTACAGCCTACAATTGAAATTGTGGCAAGAGAAAATAAGGTCTCTGTAATGGACCATGACAGAGGTGATTTTGTGGAAACCTGGAAACCTGGACACCTCAACTTATCGATGATCTTCCGGAAGCATTTTGTCGTAATATACTAACCTTTATTATCTCAACAATCATAAATGATGCTTGCCTTGCATGATCTGAGACACCTGGGACATGATCCAGTTTGTAATGATAGTGTAACGGTTTGAAAAGGTGATCTCGGACTTAATTAAGGATACAAAATTATTAGGATTTGTGCTATCGACGCCTTACAATACCGTTAGATAAATGGTAGATGTTGAAGGAATCCACATATTGATTAAAGAACGAAAGGCTAGACAGCACATTTATTAAGTAATGTTACATTCAATTACACATGGAAAATGCTGGAGGAATCTGCATATTGATTAAATAACGACAGAATGAACGGCTTTAACTA
>SOPF01016324.1:22535-34936 GCA_012979155.1 Hypericum perforatum
GATTAGCCGGCCTGCCATTTTTTATAGGGAAAAGTCCACTTACAACCTTTGTGGTTTGACCCGTTCTCAGATAGGTCCCTGTGATTTAAAAATGTCATAATCAGTCCCCGTGCTTCCAATTTTTCCATCTGAGTCCTCCTGATTTGGTTCGATTCGTTTTTGGTCATTTTGGTCTGATCAAATCTGACGTTTTCAACACCGATTGTCGACTCCAGTTGACTCCCCGAAGTGTCTCCGACGTGTGGATACTAGTTTCACATGTTTTCGTCACCGGAATCGCGAGATTGAACTTTGGATTTTTGAATCAAACCGGATCAGGGGGACTCAGATGAGAAAATTGGAAGCACGAGGACTGGTTATGACATTTTTAAACCACATGGACCAATCTGAGAATGGATCAAACTACAGGGGCTCTAGGTGGACTTTTCCCTTTTTATATTCAATTGATGCAAGTTGCGACATTAAATGACCGGATCTATTTAGCTATTTTCGGTGACATTAATCTCATTTTTTATAAAATTAGAAACTGATAAAAATTCCAATATAAAATTAAAGTTTGTTATCAACTTATCATCATGACTCAACTTCTTTCATGCAATATAATAAATCAAAAATCCCAATATTTTGTACATAAATATTATGTGCTCCTCAATAATACTTTTTGGAGGTGACAACTAAATCTTCCAGCGCCATTCATAATGATCAAAAAGTCTTGGTCTTCTGGCAAAATAATTCCACAACGAAAAGTCTGTCCCGGAAAAGGGGCCAAAGAAGCTGCTAAAGATCTATAAAAGGATGTTTAAGGTGCGGATATAATTTCCATCAAGAAACATAAACCATCTCCAACAACCAAAATATTTAAAGATCCAATGAGGTTGAGCAGTAGAATTAGTATATTCTCCATGAAAATGCTCGTGTATCTGCAGGTGGTTCTTATTAGTTCTGTTCATATTCAGTCCGTGCAAGCAAGTTCCCTCGGAAATGAGACCGATAGACTCGCTCTTTTGCGTTTTAAAAAGAGTATAACCGGCGATCCTCTTGGAACCCTTAATTCCTGGAACAGCTCCATTCCTCACTGCAGCTGGTATGGAGTCACATGCAACATTCGCCATTGGAGGGTGGCAAATTTGACCCTTAATGGTCAGAAACTGTCCGGTCCAATTTCACCTCACATCGGAAACTTGAGCTTTCTCAGGGTCCTCAATCTGGATAACAACAGCTTCTACGGAGAAATACCTCAACAAGTTGGAAAGTTGTTCCGTCTGCAAGAACTCTATCTTGGCAACAACACTTTAGGGGGTGAAATACCTATCAACTTGACCTCATGTTCCAACCTTCAGGCTCTGGATTTACGAGAGAACAACCTCAGCGGGAAGATCCCGCCTCTGCTAGGATCGTTGTTGAAGCTGCAATTTCTGAGACTTTCTGCAAACACGCTTTCCGGAATGATTCCATCGTCCCTTGGCAATCTTACATCACTGCAAGCACTTACGGTGGCAGCAAACAAATTGGTGGGAGAGATTCCGGGAGAGCTGAGTGGACTTAAGAAACTAACCGTGTTCTCGGTTGGAATCAACAATCTATCTGGAGTGATCCCTCCATTTCTATTCAACATCTCTTCTATGGAAATGTTGACATTAGATGACAACAAATTCCATGGAGGGCTTCCTGACAAGGGCTTCAATCTTCCCAACCTAACATCTGCCGTATTTGGGGGGAATCAACTCTCTGGTAAAATTCCAAGCTCATTAACTAATGCATCTCAGCTGCAAATATTTGACATTGGTGATAACAATTTTGTTGGACCAGTTCCTTCTAACTTAGGAGATCTCTCTAGTTTAAGATGGTTCAACATTGGGATAAATAATATAGGAAGAAATTCTGTTGATGATCTAGACTTTTTAGCATCTTTAGCAAGATGTAGAAACCTCGAAACCTTATGGTTCGAGAGAAACAATATTGGAGGTGTTCTGCCCGATTCTATAGCCAACTTTTCATCCCGATTAACCAGTATATTGGCGACAGAGAACCAAATCTACGGTGAAATTCCACCTGCTTTTTATAACCTCACAGGCTTGATTAAACTAGGCCTCGAGGATAACCACCTTATAGGCTCAATTCCGTCCTACATCGGGAAGCTGCAAAAACTCCAAGGACTAGCCTTAGACTGGAACATGTTATCGGGTAGTATACCATCCTCCATAGGAAACCTAAGCCAGCTATCAGCCCTCAGATTGTTTTCCAATAAACTAGAAGGGGTGATACCTCCTTCCATTGGAAATTGTCAGCATCTTAATTCCCTCATGGTTGATGCAAATAATTTCACGGGAAAGATACCTGATGAGATCCTAAACATTCCTTCATTGTCAGTATACTTTGGAGTTTCTGGAAATCGTTTATCAGGTAGCTTACCCCTAACAATAGGAAAGCTAACAACAGTTGGTGTATTGAATGTCTCTTACAACTTGCTGTCTGGTGAAATTCCTTCAACCATCGAAGGCTGTGTGAGTTTGGAAGAACTTTACATGCAAGGAAATTTCTTTCGAGGAGAGATCCCTGAAGCCATGGCCTCTTTGAAGGGAATCCAGATCCTGGATCTTTCACAAAATAACATGACAGGGAAAATTCCAAAATCTCTACAAAACCTGATGTACTTGCAGTACTTAAACATCAGCTTCAACAATCTTGAGGGCGAGGTTCCGACCGGTGGAGTCTTTGGGAATGCAAGTACTATTTTCTTGGAGGGAAATAGTAGGCTATGCGGTGGCATCCCTGAGCTTCACCTTCCAAAATGTCCATCCGCAAGATCAAAGAAAAGGAAGACTGATGCTAAGCTCAAGCTTCTAATAGTAATGGGTTGTGCGTTGTTGTTGGTTGCTATAGTAGTAGTCTTGTTAATTCTCTTCCGGAAGAAGCGATCTAAACCGAAGCCAAAAAGTTCAATGTTGGGGCCGAAACCCCCCATCATGGTTTCTTACAAGAATCTATATGACGCAACTAGTGGATTCTCTTCTCGAAATTTGCTGGGATGTGGAAGTTTTGGCTCTGTGTATAAAGGGCTCCTTGAACGAGTGGAAAGACCGGTGGCGGTCAAAGTCCTCAACCTTCAACAACAAGGAGCCGCTAAGAGCATTGTAGCCGAATGCAATGCAATGAGTAACATTCGTCACAGGAATTTGGTAAAGCTCCTTACCTACTGCTCCAGCTTGGACTACCAAGGTAATGACTTTAAAGCTCTGGTCTTCGAGTTTATGCCCAACGGAAACCTGGAAAATTGGCTTCACTCCGAAGTTAATCAACCACCAAGAGGATTAAACATGCAGCAAAGGCTGAGTATTGCAATTGATGTAGCTTCGGCATTGCACTATCTTCATGATCTTTCCGAAGTGCCAATCGTTCATCGTGACTTGAAACCCAGCAATGTTCTTCTTGATGATGATATGGTTGCACACGTCGGGGATTTCGGACTAGCAAAGTTCCTTTCAACATCACCGACCGCATTGGAGAGTCAAACCAGCACATTCGCCATTCCAGGAACAACTGGATATGTCGCACCAGGTATATGGTATATGGTTTCCATACTTAATATTTGTCCATCAAAATGTCAGAATTTTAATTCCTTTTAGTTTGTTGCATAGCATTTAACGAACCTTTCACAATTTGAAAAAGCAAAGAAATTCTAGATTCAACTAATATCGTTTGAAAAGATTAATAACTTCATTACATTTCGAAATGACAAAGGGTGGACAAAATTGAAATCCTGATTGTTGATTAATACAACTCTTGAGCTGCAGAATACGGTCAAGGTGTTGCAGCTTCAAAAGAGGGTGACATATATAGTTACGGAATTCTGCTATTGGAGATGTTCTCCGGAAGACGACCAACCGATGACATCTTCGTAGACGGGTTAAATCTTGTAGACTTCACCAAGGAAGCATTACCAGAAAGTGCAATCCAAGTAGGTGATCCAATCCTTCTTGTACAAGAGATTGACGAAACAGAAGCAGCTTCAAGTTCAACTCCGCCAGCAAGAGATGAACACAGAACAGTCAACAATATGAAGATGAGACAACACGAGGCCCGTTGTTTGACATCGGTTCTGGAGATTGCAGTTTCATGCTCGGAGGAATCGCCTAGCCGACGGGCGAACCTCGGCGACGTGCTCAGGAAACTTCACAAGGTCAAGGATGCTTTTATGAGTGTGCAATTGAATGAAGATAGGAGAACATCAAGACAGCCTCGTGAGTAATATTGCCATTGATGATTTCCAACAAATTGGATCCTACATCCATCCCATGTTTCGTGCAATTATGTATGGCCCCACCTGGCCTAACAAACGACTATTTGAACTGTTGTTATACTATGACACTCGCAATTTTTTGAATATCTTTTTGTTTGATTTGTATGTGAAATTTTACTATCATATTACAAGCCTGTTCATTTTTTTAAATGACCAATTTGTTTGCTCATTTTTCTTAATCAGATGACAGCCTACTACTCAAATCATTAAGAACAAAATTTTATATGAAGCTCACAAATTAGAACTTATTCAGTCCGTTTGCTCATCGATTCCAAGGGAACCATTTTGTTTATGGTAAACAAACATCATATTACCATTTCAAGCATTAAAAAAGTCTTAATTCAAAATTTTGATGTCATGTCAATGGTATGAAATGACATTCAAGCAAAAATTTTATGATAATATTAAAAATTAGTGTATACTACAATAAAATCATTTAGCAATCCTTGACGACCTAAACTCCAAAAGATGATCACTAGGTTTCCCATTCTCAAAGGAAGGCGTTCTCAAACTAAGTCAACTGAAAATAACAATACCCTGCATTAATTTTGGTGGAAAATTATACCGAGCTATGGACATAGTCAAAGTGAGCATCCCTTAAATTCACGGAGTAGAGATGAAGTCCAACCTACACCGGATATTTATGCCATAACTAGTGGACTGAAAATGACCGCCAAAATTTCTTTGACTAGGCCTCAATGTCAACAACGAGAAGCTGCAAACACTGCAATCACTATAATTAGAGTAAAATGAGTTATCAGGCAGAATATCAGTTCCATAGGCAACCGAAGTCAATTGTCAAAGCTTGAATTCCAATAATCTAGAAGGTTCGTTCCCTTCATCCATTGGAATGTGTTAGAATCTTAGTTACCTCTCGGTTGAATCGAATAACCTCGCTGGACAAATACCTGATGAGATCCTAAACATTCCTTCGTTATCAGAATAATTGGGATTTTCCGGAAATCATTTATCAGGTAGTGTACTCCTAACAATAGGAAAGCTAACAGCTACTAATACATTGTATGTCTCATACAACTTGTTGTTTGGTGAAATTCCTTCAACCATTGGTGGTTGTGTGAGCTTGGAATAACTTTATATGCAATGAAATTCTTTTCAAGGAGAGATCCCTGAAGCTGTGGCCTTCCAGGTCTTGGATCTTTCTCAAAACAACCTGATTGGAAAAATTCCAAAAGCTCTATCGAATCTGACTTATTTGGAGTATTTAAACATCTCCTGCAATAATCATATGAGGGAGAAGTGTCAATCAGAGGCGTCTTCGAAAATGTAAGTGCAGTCTTCATGGCGGGAAACAATAGGCTTTGCGGTGGCATCCCTGAACTTTTATCTTCCAAAATGTCCAACTGCAAAATCGAGGAAAGGGAAGGCTACAAATCTCAATCTGCTTAATCATTGGTTGTTCGTCGCTGTTTGTATAGGAAGAAGCAACCAAAACAGAAACCACCTAGCTCAAACTTTATTGTCGAAACTCACACCATGGTTTCTTATAAGAGCTTATACAACGCAACTAATGGATTCTCTTCTCAAAATTTGTTGGGATATGGTAGTTTTGGCTTAGTGTACAAAGGGATCATCGACCAATTGGAAAGACCGACTACAATCAAAGTTCTCAACCTTCAACGACAAGCAATCTGTCACGTACCAGGGACAGGAATGATATTAGACAATATGGCAAGGGCTAATATGTAATAAGCCATAGTATAAGTAGTTAAACAGTGAGTATTGTAGAATAATCCATAAATTACATCAATCCTGATTTTACCTTATTCCTCAATTCTCTCTCTTGTTCCTTTCTCTGGAACTTTACCTTCCTTCTTTGTTCTTTTCTATTCCACCCTTAACTCTCAAATTCTTCTCAAACCCTTCGCAATTTCTATCAATCTTAAACTATCAATCAGTTGGGTTTGTGACAATTGGTATCAGAGCAAGGCTCTAATGAACAACCGACTGAAAGAAATTTTGGCGAAAATGGAGGTAATCTTGGATTCTTGCCCCGACCCATAACAAAGACCGGGTTCGGATGAACAAACTAGAATGGAGGCCATCTTGGGTCCATTTCTGCGAACCGCAATTCTTAATTGTGGTAAAGACAGGAAGCAACTCAAGAAATCGTCACAAGGATCGGGGCCTTGTCGAAATCAATTCTTGGAGGAGTTCTTGGATGAATGGGCTTTAGAAATTCATCAAAATGAGGTAAACTCTTTCTTGTCTTGATTCGGTTTTCTGAGTCTTCCTTCTTTCTTGGGTGTTAACCCAGAAGATTGGATTAACGGCATTAAAGAGTATTTCGATGTTTATCCATCTATGAAAGATTTATCAGTTTAGCCTAGTGGAAGATTTGTTGATCCATAGGGCAAAAAAGTGGTACTTGTCGTGGGATGTGAACAATGATAAGAATTATTGGAACGAATTTGTGAAAGCATTTTGTGTACGCTTTGAAAGTGGTTTAATACAAGGTGGGTTTGATGATTCTAGACCTTTGTTGGATGGGGATATGGAAGTGGCAAACACAGTGAACGATGGAGACGTTGATATTGTTGTTCAACAAGAACGAACACACGAGGCCAATCTAGTAAATATTCCTCTTTTCTCGGGGTTTAAGAATGTTGAGTCAAAGGAACAATTGGAGAATATTGATGTGGAAGAGCAAGTGAATAATAACAGAAATGTTCAAGTTGGAGACTTTGTCTCTTAAGAGGAAGTGGGTATGTTCATGTTTTCTTGTGTTGAAGTTACTAGTAGGGGTATAGTTGTTTTTTATGATGAGGAATCAGATAACTGAGTTGGAAATGATAATAAAGTTGTTATTGCCAATTCGGTTGGAAATTATGGCTTGATTGGGATCATGATTTTGGTATATGATCAAGGAAAATTGATAGGGTTATTGAATATGAATATTGTGGACACAAGTTGGGGTAGTTCATGGGTGCTTGGTGTTCCATGTTCAGTGATAACGACTAGCTATAGATCTCTGTTGTCAATATCAGCACTATAGTGTGCTATTGCGGAAATATTAGACCTCCTGCTATGCTTTTTTCCTACTATAGTTGTGCAATAACAGAAATAGCGGCCTGCTATGCCATTTTAAAGGGGTCACCGCTATGCGACACTATCCGTTATTGACAACAATACTATAGATGGAAAAAGTCATTATGATGCTTGGTAACTTTCAAAATGTTGAACGAGATGGCTATTGTCAAGGTGTCAATGGAGTTTCATGCTACCAAGATTTCAGGTCAACCAAGAAGCGAAGGCGAAGGAAATCACTAACACCAAGAAGAAGGGGATTGGTGAATTGTCAAGCTAGATTGCATCATTGGTATCAGATTTTTGTGAGCCTTGTCCAGAAAATAGAGAATGTTATGAAAGGAGATTAGAGTTTGCTTGTGGGTATAAGAAGCTTGGAGGTGCTTATGTGGAGGATAAAGCTATCTAGGAAAGAGCTAAGAAACTTTTACGATGGGTGGAAAATCATTTCTGTGGATCCTATGCTTAATTCTTATACTATGGGACAGGAAATATTTGGGTACTAGAAGAAGATTTATGGACAGATGTTGATAGGCAACAACTTCTGGATATTGTTGGAGGTGATAAGGCTAACTTTTTGTACACAAAAAATAGGACGGTATAAGCAATTGGTAAATCATGGGTGATGAGAACTAATACTAAAGGGATCAAAGAGTTCAAGTATCTGGACCTTTTCGTACAACATTTTAAACCATTTTCATGCCGAGCTTGCCAATGGATATTGAAGCATGTTACCATCATTGGGCTAGCTGGTATGATGGTTATGGTGGCAATTTTTTTATTTCCAAAAGTCTGAAAGAGTTGGAATAGGTTTGAACGACTCTATCAATAGATCTGTGACATACTCGAGGAGAATGCTCTTGCTTCAAGGGGAGAAATGGTCATCATGAACCATAGGTAGTTTTGCCTCTCAGTTACGAGATTATCTGCTCTTACCCACACAAAAGAAGTAATTAGTTTTATGGAACAAGGTTGAGGAGCTAGTACAGGAAGATTCTAGGATAGATATATACTCGAAGCTGGTGAAGGGAGAATCTAAAGTGGTCTGGAAATGGCAAATACAAGGTTCTTTTAGCGGAGGTCATCCATCTACTCAACTCAAGGACGGTATATTTCTTATCACTTGGGATGACTGGGGCCACTTTAGTAAAGTTCAATTGGTGTAAAATTTGCATAGTTATAGAGTAGTCAAAATAGTGTTTTTGTCGTGGCTTTATAAGCCTTTGATGATCCACAAGTCTGAATCCAGGATGAGAAGATGTGGTTGATTGGCGAACTCAAATTTACGACGTTGATGTCCCTTGCAACCTTGAGCACAAGGTTCTTAAAGGGGAGTGTAATATTACATACTAGGGATAGGAATGATATTAGACAATATGGCAAAGGCTAATATGTAATAAGCTATAGTCTAAGTAGTTAAACAGGGAGTATTATAGAATAATCCACAATTTACATCAATCTTGATTTTACCTTCTTCCTCAATTCTCTCTCTCTCTCTCTCTCGTTCCTTTCTCTGGAACTCTACCTTCCTTCTCTATTCTTTTCTATTTCACCCTTAACTCTCAAATTCTTCTAAAACCCTTCTCAATTTCTATCAAACTTTTTTTCAACTTAATAACCATCAAATAAAAATGAAAAAATATACAAACCAACAATCCTAGCCATCAGGTGGGGCATAGAACCCCTCACCAGCTAGTCAACAAGCCTAGTAGTCTGGTGGGGGAGAACAAACCAGCCAATACCCATGCTAGCCAACAAACCTGGTAGTCTGGGCAGGCAATCATACAAATAACTGGAAATAGCAAGAAAAAATATCGTCAAAGGACGAACCTGTAAAATGGTTATCCAGACATGTCCCTTCCAATGTGGTTAATGAGCAAAGTCGGGAAGTTCATCCACCAGCCATCCTCAGTGAGAGCAATTTTTATCAAATTTGAACTATCAATCAGTTGGGTTTGTGACACAATCTAGAAGAGCATTGTAGTTGAATGCAACACATTAAAGAATATCCGACATAGGAATCTGGTTAAGCTCATACCTTATTGTTCCAATTAGGACTACAAAGGTAATAACTTCAAAACTCTTGTCTTCGAGTTTATGCCAAATAGAAGTATAGATAATTGGTTTACTACGAAGTCAATCAACCAAGGAGGTAAGACATATAAAAAAGGTTGAGTATTGCAATTGATGATGCATCTGCATTTCATTATCTTCATGATCTCTGAAGTACCAATCATTCATTGGACTTGAAGCCGACCAATGTTCTAATGGATAATGGACTAATAGAGATCCTTTCAACATCACAAAGTTTAGGGCAAGACAATATCAGCACACTTGATATTGAAGGGTGTTGGTGATAAGGTCTTCAGGTTAAAGGAGAAGATCAATGAGCTTAAGTGAACATCTGTAAGAATTATGAAAATTCTGCAGAAAGGAAAGTGCTGAATAATTGCAGCTGATTTCTACATTAATGTGAAGATTTTCTGACATACAAATTGGAGCCATCTCTGAAACTAAAGAACGGATCATGTTCCTTGCTAGCTGGTGTGTTAAAAGACATTTGATTTTAGCCATAATACGCTAAGATCACAAAACCAAAGGAACTGGAATATGTTCACCTATACTGCTGCTACACATATGTAATTAGCTTTTTTGGATTTGAATTTTTCTTGTATAGATAAACTAGCCGTTGTGTTTGCCTAGTATAAATGTATACTTACCCTAACAATTGTAATCAAGTCAATTACTCAATAAAAATCATTCACTGTCATAGTATCAGAGTTTCTTCCAATGAAAGAAAAAAATCAATCTACAACAGTCCATGTAGCTACTGCAAATCCTGGAGATTCTACAAATACTTTTCAATCCTCCCAAACCACAAAAAGATTCAGTACAGCCGAGTCTGACTCCAATATTAGACACAAACTATCACTTGTACCTCTACCATCTTACAACTACTTGTCATGGGAAAAAGCTATGTCAAGAAATCTCAACAGCAAATGCATGCTGGGATTCATCAATGGGAAGATACTGAGGATGAAGCTTTTGTTGAGTGGAAGGTCAATGATCAACTGGTAACCTCCTGTATCCTAAACTCCTTAGATGCTAAAATCTATGACAATTTCTCTATGGCCAATAGTGCCTCAGAATTATGGAAGTAGGTCAAGAGTAAAACAATATATGCATCCAAGCACATCTAAGATCAAAGTCAATTAACTACGCAAAGAAATCTCAACTAATTATGAAAGCTTCTAAATCTAAGCTAATGAAAGACAACATCTAAATTGGTGTGTGTTCGTAACCGTGAAGCGACTTCAATGGACAAATCTTCCCTTTATCAAATAGCTCTTCGAATCTTAGTCGCCATCACATTTGGTGGAGCAGGAGGTTGGATGTGCGTTACCGTGGAGAATTTGCCGCTGTGTAGAAACCACGTACCCTCCAAAACTTGTCGTTGTGTCGCAGACGAGTTTCAAGCACCGTTCCGAGGGGGGGGAGAGAGACTATAGTGCCCTTCCCATCATCTAACTCTGCTGCTGTCGAAATCTAGAGTTAGAGGTGTTTCGCAATTGACATTACTCTCTATTTCATCATCGATTTTGCCATGCATATTACTCATAAATCTAGTCAATTTTCTCCTTATTGGCATTAGAGTGTGTTGGACTCTGGGCTCGGATTGCATTCATCGTACAAATTTGGGCCCGGGCCAAATGGGCCCGGATATTAGACTGGTTAATAAACTAGATATATCTAAGTGGATAGGTGCTGACATCAGCAAATGGATAAGCACGAAAGTAAGCAGGCAGCTGAGCAGTTGCTTACGTAGCTGCTGACTCAGCTGCTAGGTTCAGGCTTGCAATGCGTTAAACCACGTGATGAGCTATGTGGCGATACGTGTCAGTAGCTTGTCAGCTACTTGCTTGAGATGCTTCCAAAAACCTATATATAGGGCCCTTTGGCAGTCTTTAACAATAACGAGATAGCTGGTCCGAACCGTTTTCGGACGGGCCCTACCCAGGAAGTTCCCGGGTGGGCCCAGCTCGATGGTTTATGAGCAGGCACTGTCCTTGGGCGGGCCAAGCTCGATGGTTACGGGTAGGCCAAGCTCGACAGTTTCGGGTGGGCCAAGCTCGACAGTTTCGGGCAGGCCAAGCTTGATAATTTTTGGGCTGGCCAAGCTCGACAGTTTTTGGGAAGATCAAGCTCGACGTGTTACGGGCAGGCCCTACGCAAATCACCACTCGTATCGGAAAATATTAGTTTAGTACTTGATATTTTCTAAGATATACATTATGGGCCATTTGTGGAAACCAGGCTCCGGTTCGTTTTTGAAACATGATCGGACCACAACCAGCAACTCACGGTAGCTGATCAAGACCAATGGACTTCAAGACCTGTGACGTACTCGCTGTAACAAGTAAGTACGATTTAATTAATGTCTGTCATTTAATTAAACGGGATTCGAACATAATTAATTGATAATTACGAGACGAATCCAACAGAGTGGTGGCACGAAAAAAGGGGAGAGAGAGAGAGAAGGAGAGGAATATGGAGAAATGATAGATGAAGGATTAAAGGAGGGACCACACAGAAATCGTAGGAGGAAGAACAAAAGAGTGAAAGAGAAAAGGTAAAAGGTCATAAATGCTCTAGAAAATCTCAACCATTGAATTTCTCTTATCATCTTTTTAATGTAGTGTATAGTACAGATTGAAGGCCGTAAGGCGTGGGTCGACCTTATTAGGTGGATTTTTTTTTATTTGGTGCTACTGTTCATCCAAATTTACGAATCTAGTGCCCCATAACTTGTTTTATGACTCTGGTGTCCACGTTGGACTGGCTCGCTAAAATCCCGTGTACCGAACCAATACACGGGATTTTAGCCCGTGTATCGCAGTACACGGGATTTTATGCCGTGTTCAGTACACGGGCTAAAATCCCGTGTATTGGTAAACACGGGATGGAATCCCGTGTACCGAACCAATACACGGGATTTTAGCCCGTGTACTGGTTATCCAGGTTCCGCCAGAAATCTGGAATACACGGTCGAATTCAA
>SOPF01016332.1:303-26627 GCA_012979155.1 Hypericum perforatum
ACGACAATAGATCCGTGCAAACCGTGTTTCTCCTACCGAGATCACATCAGTATGAACTACTACAATTGTCTCCAAGATACCATACCTCGTGGGCATTTTGAAGAACATTATACTATATTTCTCAAAACCTCGGGCAAACTCTTATATACCTAAAACTTTCGAACTTGCAACTAAGAAACTAGGGATAGAAGACTACAATGTAGAATAATATGCAAGTGTTACTAGGATATCTTCTCTCCCACCTTTCTTATTGGAAAATTCAAAATTTAGGGTATATGGGGGTTTGCCTAAAATTTTGAGAAATGTAGTGCAATGTTCTTAAAAATACACACTAGTCGTTATATCTTGGAGACAATTGTTGTAGCCTATACTCTACTAAAATATACGGAGAATCTTGTCTTATAGAGAAAGAGTTCAAATCTTGCCTCACCTAAGCTAGATCTTAATTAAGTGCACCAACTCTGTCAAATAATAATTTTACGTAATTTAGTTAACTACTTTGTGATTATTTGTACTACTTGAAGTCTATTTCTCTCAGTTGATCAAGCTATGCATGTTTCTTGTAGCTCAATAGATTATAGCTCTGTGAAAAGTGGTAGTAAGTTTTTGATCCTTTAGACTGAATGGAATGAGAGGGTCTTTGAAGATAAAAGCAGATGCTTTGATGTAATGATAATAATGATTGAAAGGCTCTAGTCATGGGAGAGATGTAATGGCATTATCCTCTTTCAGGTAGAATTAAATATTATAAGAATAGAAGTGTAGTTGGTGCTCTTGATCATCTCACAGTTGTGGGTGTTTTTCGTAATTACAGAGGGTTGGTTCAGGGCTACTTTGTTAAGCATATAGGCACGTAACATGCTTTCAAGTTAGAAAGTTTTTGTAGGTTTACATACAAAGGATATTGATTTTCATTGTAGTTGACATTGTCTTTAGTTGAAGAGAGATTTTACTTACATTTTTTTTGTATTAGCATAGGTTATTGGACAACACGTAGTGAGTAAGATGACAAAAGATCCTACTTTCTTTCCAAGAGTTAGTAGTTCATACTCCACTGCTTACAAAAAAGAGAAAACCTTACTTGGATGAAGAATAAAACACAAAGCCATTTAAAACCCTAAAAATTTAAGCCTAATTAGCTAATTTAAATTCACAAAAAAATCATTGGAAGGGAATGCTATAGTAGGAGGATGATTGATGGCTGAAGTTTTTTGATGCCTTGCTTTATCACATTTGTCGGGATCTGTCAGAGATGCCTTTCTACCACTTTTCATGATGAGTGCATATGCAAACCCTTGTTGGTGTCCATATTTTAGGTTGTGATGCTACCAAGACCATTGTTGATTCTTATAATATGTTTGTAATAGGATTTTTTTTGCATTAACGGGATTTGGACTTAATACTCTTTTTTCTATTAGAGTGACAAGTTTCAATGTGTGATGTATGTATATGTGTTTTTTCTCCTAGTCTTATGTTAGATGGCTAATTTTTTATTTAATCCTTAGCACTAGAAACTTTAATCTTCCTTGAGAGGGTAGGGTTAGTGAACTATGTTCGCAATGTCTCTAGAGGCTAACTTTTTTTGCTTAATCTTGTGTCATGTCCTCAAGTTAGGAAGACAAATATAGATTGGGGCTATTGAAGTATCAAGCCTAACATTACATTCAAAAGATTGATATGTTGCTTGGGAATGTCCAATAATTGACTGATTCAAAGATAAAACAAGTTAAAGCAAGAAAAGAATAGACAAAAAGCTGAGCTGAGGGGCCTAGCTGAGGTGGCCTCCCAGTGATCACTAGAAGAGAAGAAATAGACAGAACTAGTTTCTCAGTCCAAGTATCTACTAGGCATACAACATCCGTTTGGTGCATCAAGAGAAATCTTCTTCTTTACCTAATTAGTCCTAATTAGGCTAGGACTTGTTTTAGCCTGCATTGTAACCCTTTATTGATTATATGTTGTAGCCTTTATTGAGTTATTTGTCCATTCTAAAGAATAGTATAGCTCACATCTAATGAAACTATCCTCTTCTTGTTTGGTACATCAACGAACATAAATATTAGGTCAAACCGTGTTACCAAACTTGTTGTTACTTGCTTTTCTTTGTTCGTTCTTTGTTATTTTGATCTATCAAGATTGTGTAGATGTGTTGTTGAGAGTTTGCTCGTGTGCATGCTTTTGAGTTTTGGTTATAAGAATCTATAACAATTATTATTAAGATCTTAAGTTAAAAAATTTGGTACGAGCTACGATGATAGATGATGAGAGATCTCTAGTTGAAAAGTTTGACAAGATGGACTATGCCTACTAAAAGATACAAATTGAAGACTACCTTTATAAAAAGGATTTGCATTAGGTACTCAAAGAGTAAAAGCCAACTGAGATAAAGGTGAAGGAGTAAAATGTCCCAGATAGGAAGGCCATTAGCATGATGCACTTATCTCCGACCATGAACTTGGATTTGAACACGATGAAGGCAAAATTGAAAAAATAGATGTTGAAGACTCTATCTGATATGTGCAAGAAGCCATCAGCCACAAATAAGGTCCATCTGATGCGTAAGTTGTTCAACTTGCATATTGTAGAGGCTATTTTAGAGACCAAATATCTTAATGAGTTTAACACAATGATAGCAACGTTGAACTCAGTTAAGATTACCTTTGAAGACTTTGTATAAGCTCTTATCTTGCTAAATTCCTTTTCTGATAGTTAGAGTTGTACAGTCACAATAGTGAGTGCCTCGATGGGGAAGGTTATAATAAAGTTGAATGAGGTTAAGAATTTGATTATAAGCAAAGGGATTTGAAAGAGAGAGTCTAGGTTAACTTTGGCATTGAATATAAGCAGTAGAGAAAGGTCTGAGTCTAATAAGGATAGGAAGAATTATCGTAGGTCAAAGTCCAAGTCGAGAAAGTCAAATAAGGACATGAGCAAGATCCAATGTTATAACTGTGATAAGTATGGGCACTACTAGATTAATAATAAGGTACCAAAGAAAGATGACTCTTTAGAAAATGCAACAATGAAAGACCATGTAGATGCTTTGGTCCTTAGTATATGTAGTCCATTCGAAATTTGGGTTTTGGATTCAGGAGCTTTATACCACTTATACAGCAAGACAAGAGTGATGGAGAACTATGTCCAAGGAAAGTTTGACAAGGTGCATATAGTGAATGACGAGCCATTGTAAATTATGGGCATGGGAGAAGTATAAATCAAGATGCCAAGTAATTTATGCTAGTGTTAAACAAAGTAAGACACATTTCCCATACTAAAAAGGAATTTGTTATCAATGGGGAAGCTAGATGATGAAGAGTAGAAGGTGGTCTTTGAATAGATCTTGGAAGATAACTAAATGGGCTATGGTATTAGCTCATTGTTAGAAAGAAGGGACCTTGTACATAACAAGAGGTATTCAAGATAGTATTAAATTTATAAGAATTTTGGGTGATGTAGATCTATGGTACTATCATCTTGGCCATATAAGTGAGAAAGAGATGAAAGTGCTTTGCATTTAAAGAAAGCTACTATGTTTGAAGTCCGTGGAAGTCTGGCTATGCGAGCATTGTGTGCTTAGGAAGCAATAGCAATCAAGTTTCTCTAGAGATAAAAGAGCTTTAAAAGAACAAAGGCTCGAGTTAATCTATAGTAAATTATGGGTGCCAACACTAGTTGCATCATTTGGAGGGTCAATGTACTATACAACTATTATTGATGATTCCATGACGAAAGTATGGGATGTACTTCTTGAAACAAAAGTCTGAAGTATTCAGTGCCTTCAAGAAGTGGAAAGCACTAGTGGAGAATGAGACAGAACTTAAAATCAAGTACTTGAGATGTAATAATGGTGGCGCGTATGAGCTCAAAAAGTTCAAATTTTTTTATAGAGCAAGGGATCTCCATGAAGAAGAGAGTTGCTGGGATACCTCAACAGAACATTATTGTGGAAATGATGAATTAAATACTAAATAAGAGAGCAAGGGCTTTGAGGTTGAAGTGTGGACTACCTAAGATATTTTGGGTAGATAGAGTCAACACACTGGCATTCTTAAGCAACTACGAGCCATCTTCTCTATAGGATAATAGTATCCGTGAAGAAGTATAGAGTGGTAAGGAAATTGACTTCTCTTACTTCCAAATCTTTGGTTGTGTAGCATATATCCTAGTAGATGCAGGTGAAAGAACTAAGTAAGATGATAGGTCAGAGAAGTGCACGTTCGTTGGTTATAATAATGACTAGTTTAGATTCCAATTGTAGGATAAGAATAGCCACAAGGTAATTAGGAGCTGAGATATCATGTTTAATAAATAAGTTCTATTAGACACGAGTGTTAGGGAGTAGATACTACAATAGACTTAGTGACTATACCAGCTTAATTGAGAACAATCTTTTATTGCATGATCCCTTAAGGCAGCATTGGAGTTCCTAACACTTATCTACAATAGACAGATGGTCCAAATTCCTCAGGCTATAATCACCATGACTCATTGAATTTGAATCATGGAATAGAAGACTTATGGTATATTGAATTCTTCTTTATCCATAAATTTCTAGTTTTTCTACAGTGTAGAATAGCTTGGTAGCTCGCAAGGTTCATAACCTTGAGGTCAAGGGTTTAAATCCTGCCTCTGCTCCACAATACCACTTTTTTTGTAAATTTCAAAAAGTACCTAAACAAAGTTACAAATATACTAGAAATGTATCTAATAAGGTAGAAGTTTTTAGCAATATGATGGTAGATTTAGATATCATAAACTCAAGTGGGAGCAAGAAGACTCGAGATGATGGGATGAGCTATAGAAGGCTCACAAGGAAGAGGTGATACCAAGTTCTCCACCACTAGTGATACTACAAAGGAACTCTATAAGATAGCATAGATCTCTTGATAGATATTCGCTAGCTAATTTCTATCTTCTGTTGATAGATAAAGAAGAATCCAAAGATTTTGTAGAAGCTCAAGAGATTGAGTAGTCGCAAAAGTGGAATTGTGCTATGAATGATGAGATGGGCTCATTTAGAAGTAATAGGACTTAGAAGTTAGTCTAACTTCCTTAGGGTAACAAAGCACTACAAAATAAAATGGTGTTTAGAATTAAATGGGATATAAATAGGAATAAGCTCTACAAGATAAATATATTTTCATACTGGTAGTAAAGATTACCACTATAGATAGTGTTGAGTATGGTGGCAGCCAAGAATCTTTTATTAGAACAAATAGATGTCAAGAGAGCAGTCCTCTATGGTAATTTTGATGAAGAGATTTATATAGAGCATCCAAAAAGCTATGAGTCAAAAGGTAGTGAGAAGCTCGTCATCATTTGAGAAAAAATATCTACGAGTTGAAACAAGTCCCAAGATACTAATACAAAAACTTTGATAGATTCATATATGAGATAAACTTTATACGATATGAGGCAGATCACTGTTACTATGTGAAGATACTCAAAATGTTTTATATCATTTTTTACTCTATGTTGATAATATGTTAATTATTGGAGTAAGTGCTCAAGAGGTGAGCAAATTAAAGAAGAAATTATTAGAGCAGTTTGCTATGAAAGATATGGGTGAGGAAAGTTAGATTCTTGGTATTAGGGTCGAGAGAGATAGGAAAGCAAAGAAGCTTCTACTTTCTAAAATTGAGTATATCGAGAAGTTGTTAAAGCAGTTTAGTATGCTTGATGCCAAACCTATAACAATTTCTTTGGGTGGGTACTTTAAGTTGCCAATAAAAGACGTACCTAAGAGTGAGGTAGAGAATGCCCATATGAAGAGGACTCAATATGCATTGGTAGTTGAGAGTTTGATGTATGCAATGATATATACAAGATCCAATATAGTCCATGCGGTGGGAGTTGTGAGTCAGTTTATTAGCAAGCTAGGAGAAACATATTGTGTCGTAGTCAAATGGATCCTAGTATACTTACATGGTACCAAAAATAAAACTCTTTGCTTTGAGGACAAAGATGTGAGACTAATAATTTATGTCAATACAAATTTAGGATCAAATGACCAAGATGGGTTTAAGAGCATAATAAGGTATGTGTTCATACTTGAAGATACTGCAATACATTGGTCATCTAGGTTGCAAAAAATTGTTACTTTATTAACCAACATAGCTGAGTATGTGATAGTAACAAAAGCTAGCAAGAACATAGTGTAGTTATAAAATTTCTTGGCTGAGTTTGGAAAGGATGAAATGGGGAGTGTTTTATATTGTGATAGTCAAAGTGAAATTCATTTATCAAAGAACTTGGACTTTGATAAAAGAATATATCATATAAGCCTAAAATACCCCTACATCTGATAACTTGTTGAAACAAAGATCTTAAAGTTTGAGAAAATCAACAGAGAAATGAATCATGCATATATGTTTACCAAAGTGGTGACCTTGGAGAAGTTGAGGCTTAACATGGCCTTAGCTAGCCTTGTTGAATAATAATCGTCAACTTGACATGTTTAGCACGTCGAGTTTCTAAACAAAGTGGGGTTCCCCTCCATGTCTTTTATAATCTTATTATCCTTGTGTAGATGGTCTTGGTCATTTGGAACTCTACTATGTTGTCTCCAACTTGGAGTTTTATTTTTTCTGCATTGACATCATAACAAGATTGGTGTTAAGAAACAATCTTCCAAAGAGCATATGGACAGTTATCATGGCTTCCTAATCTAGTGTCAATTGTTTTTTTCATCAACATGTCCTCCATGATATCACATGGTTGCTTGATGGTTGGGTCAGTCAGTTTGAGTGCTTGAGATCTCCTAACTCGATTGGACCAAAAAAGGGTCAATGACATCAAATTAATACTTGTACCAAGATGGAATACATGCGTACGTTGATAAAAGAACTCTAATGGACCCTAAACTTAGTTGTTGTTAATAACACCATTTTCTTTTAACTTTATGTACGCTTCTTATTGATGAGTTCCTTTAAGAACCTGGCATACAGGGGCATTTGGTTCAACATCTCCAAGAAATGGGTAGTGAGTTAGATTTTTCATCCTTTCCAAAAAGCTCAAAACTTTTTCGTCTTCCAAAAAAGAATGGAAACCCAAATCCATGCTTTGTGATGGGTTCAAATGGGCAGGATGCAGGGGCACCATGACAATTTAGGGGGCACAACCTTTCTCTTCCCCTTGTAAATAGTGCTCGGGAGTGCCTCTAAAATCATAAATGATATGATCTGATCAGCAAGAAGCTAATAAGAAGCCTTTCAGATTATTTAGTGATAAGGAAGTTATTTATTTCCAAATTCATTTTGAGAGAGTTTTAAGTTATTTAGGAAGTTATTTAATCTCAAATTTCATTTTTAAAAGTTTGAAGCTATTTAGGAGGTTATTTAAAAGCTAATGGTTTTAATTAGGAAATTATATTCTAATAAATTTTGGCTTATTTAGGATTATGAAACACATTTTAGTAGCTTATTTAGGTTGTCAAACACGTTTTTATCCTTCCTAAAAGGCTTTGATTTGTTTCCTTTTTAGTTTTCCTTTTTCAGCCAAACTTGTTTCTTTTTTAGGAGCTATTTTAATTAGGAATCTCTTTGTACTTTGGAGCCTATTTAAAGAGCAATTATTAATGAGAAGAGGAGAATAATTTTGGTAGAAGAAAAAGTGGCTTTGCCTCTCTTGGTTCTTTAGAACTATTCAAACATAGCAGGGTGATTCCATTCGTTCACCTATCTACTTATCAAGCGGATTTACATCATCGTTTGTGGCATCTTCACTAAATCAAGGTTCACATTTTACTATAGAAAAGGGTCAAGGTTAACCAATACCAAGGTTCTTGCATCTTCACCAGCATCTGAGTAAATCTCCAATGGGGTTCATATCATGCAGCGTGGTTGCAAGTTGTGGATGTTAGGAAATTTTTCCATGCCGGCAAATAATTGACGTAGCTCACATAAGCAATTAAAATCAAGTGGATTTGTATCACTCAATTAAGGATCTTAGCGTGAAACTAAAGTCACTCAGATCATATTTGCAAACAAAGACTGAACGTAACTAGGATAGATACTCAATTCTCTTGAGTTCTATTGTTTGAATTGAGTTGGTTCTTAACAAGAAGGGCCAGCTTAGGGCAATAATTTTGGTAACACTCAGGGACGCACCCACACGAATTTCTCTCCATCACAATTCAAACACTCGTTCGAATAATTTTGGGATAAACTCTTCAATGCTCATTCAAATGCATGTTATAATATTTAAATGGAAGGTGGGCATAATGGCATGATTAAAGGATGGAAATTTCCCATCCTACCAAAACCGTTACACCTCTTTATCCCATGCATTTATGGCATTCATCTATTGCTTTATTCAGCTTCCCACTACACACACTTTATTATAATCTTATTACACAAAATTAAAGGAAGCAAAGTAATGAACACACACACAATATAATCACGTGCTCCATACAGCCATGCACACCCATGCACATAATGCACATAACATCCTACGTCATCCTCTCCCCCTTAGAATCAAGCTTGTCCCAAGCTGCCAATCTGGAGGGCAAAGGAAAAGCATCAAAGTATGGTGTGAGGTCTGAGACATTGAATGTCTTAGAGACTCCAAACTTGTTTGGCAGGTTGATAGTGTAGGCATTGTCACTTATGCACCACAAGACCTTGTAAGGTCCAAATTTCCGTGCTTGGAACTTCCCTCCAAGGTGAGCAGGCATTCATTCTTTGCGAAAGTGGACCATTACTTGCTCGCTCGATTGAAAGATTTGTGTCTTGCGGTGCTCATCCACCCTTGCCTTCTCCTTCGCATAGGTGGTAGCTAATCTCTTTTTAACCACTTCTAGAACCTCTTACACATGCTCGACAAAAGTGATGGCTAACATGTTGGCTTGACTTGGATGTGGAATTAAACTTACATCCACTAGATGATTTGGCACCTTCGTATAAATAAGAGCAAATAGAGAGCAACATGTAGAATGATGAGTAGCACCATTATAAATGAATTCAGCGAGGGGAAGAGCTAAGTCCCACTACATTTGTTTATCATGACATAAGCTCTTAAGAGGTTGCCAAGAGTTCTATCATGGCCTCCGTTTGCCCATCAGTCTGAGGGTAAGCCATAGAACTGTACTTCAGCTTGGCATCAAAGAGAAACCGCAAGGTCTTCCAGAAGGTTGCTAAAAACTTCACATCCCTGTCAAACATGATGCTTTGTGGAACTCCATGCAACTTGACTACTTCTCAAAAAAATAAGCATGCAATGCCATGAGCATCAGAGGTCTTCTTACACAGGATGAAGTGAGCCATCTTGAAAAGCTTGTCGATAATAACAAAAATGGAATCTGATCCTTGAGGTGTGCGAGGAAAACCAAGAATGAAATCCATGCTTAAGTCCTCCCAAATTGCTTACAGGATGGGCAAGGGTGTATACAAGCCCAAATCATTAGTGCCACCTTTTGTTTCTTGGCAGACTCTACAATGTTTCACAATTCTTGCCACATCGAGGCACATCTTAGGCCAAAAGAATCAATCAGACACTGATACTAAAGTCTTATCTTAACCAAGATATGCTGCCAATCTATCTCCATGTAGCTCCCAAATAAGGTGGTCATGTAAAGATGTATTTAGCACACACAGTTGGTTCCCTTTCATGAGAAACCCTTCATGCATCCTTCTTTCCATCCTTACAAGTCTTCTAGATTTCACCAAAATCAGCATCCTCCTCATATAACTCCCATAGGCTATTAAATGAGGTCACGTTCATTCTCAACTCAGTCAATAAAGCAACTCTTTGATTAAGTGCATTCACAACTATATTCTACGCACCACTCTTATGCATGACTTTAAATGGAAACTTTTGCAAGTAAGCATCCCATCTAGAATTTATATGGCTAACAAACTTACTCTAATCATGCAAGAACTTCAATGCTTTGTGATCTGTATAAAGAACGAACTCCTTACTAATGAGGTAGTGTTCCCACATTTTTAGGGCACGGAAGATGGCATAAAATTCTTACTCATAGGTGGACCATGTTTGTCTGTGCTCACTTAGCTTTTCACTAAAGAAAGTGACTGGCCTCTTTTCTTGAGATAGGACAGCTCTAATACCTACTCCTAAAGCATCAACATCAACTTCAAAGAGCTTGCTGAAATCAGGCAATGCAAGGATGGGTGCCAAACTTAGTTTGTTCTTCAACAAAGAGGTCAGAGGGGCAGCTATGACACTGAAGCCCTTGATGAACCTCCTATAGAATGAAGCAAGACCTAGAAAACTCCAGACTTAACTTGCATTGCTCGAAGTTGGCCACTTGCATATGGCTTCCACTTTGGATTCATCTACTTGGATTCCTTCACTTCCCACCATGAATCCAAGGAAGAGTAACTTGGATTGCCAAAACACATATTTCTTCAGGTTGACAAGCAACTTGTGCTCACATAGGGCACCAAAAACTTCTCACAAGTGTTACAAGTGTTCGAACTTAGTGCAGTTATAAACAAGAATGTCATCGAAGTAAACGACAACAAATTTGTTATGAAAAGGCTTCATGACCTAGTGAATTAGCTGCATGAATGTTCTCGGGGCGTTGGTCAGTCTAAATGGCATCACAAGCCAATTAAAGAGGCTATCTCGTGTCTTAAATGTCATTTTCCACTCGTCTCTAGGGCAGATCCTAATTTGGTAATATCCACTCTAAAGATCCACCTTAGAAAAGATCGTAGACCCACTGAGATTGTCAAGCATGTCATTGAGTCATGGGATAGGAAACCTGTACCTTATGGTTATCTTGTTTATGGCTCTGCTATTCTGTCACAACCCAAACTGAGATCGGTGACCGGTGCTAGACTATACAACATATCAAAGAAATAATGCAAGTCTAGCAAGCCTCAAATCATCTCACAACCAATAAATTCAAGCAGAAGACAATTTACATACAAGGCCAACAAAACATCTCCAAAGTAAAGTAATTTACAAACCAAAATCAACAAACATCTCCAAAGTGCTACTACTACAGAGCAACTATACAAAAGGAAAGAATATCACGATCCAGAGACCACAAATAAGTCGCCCTCAATCAAAGGAATGGGGCAAGCACCAAAGACTCCAAACACTCAAACCAACTAAGATCTCTGAGAATCTGAAATGGATTTGTAAGGGATAAGTGTTTGAAAATACTTAGCAAGGGAATAGAACATAATATATTTGTTATGGTTGATATATGCATGCACCAAAACTCAACCATGCTTGACTTCACTCAAAATCAAAATGCATGATAATCAAATGCTATACGTAATACCAAACACCATATTAACACACACACAGAGCTATGAATAGGTTTTGTATTGCCCACTTCCTCTGACTGCTAGGGATATCCAAATGGCCAACAGAATCTCTGTCCATAACAAATAAAGCTAGTGTACAAATGTAAGCTAGTGATAGCAAACAAATGTAAACTAGTGATATCCCCAAAACTATGAGCTTATAGACTAACATCCCTAGTTAGTACAGGACAGCCTATTTATTTCTCTCACAAAAACATATATCTTACCCGACAGATGACCCAACGATCCAGAATCATAATCATCAGACAAAACAAATTAGCTCGAGGCTATTGACAAATGTCACACACCTCACAACACAATCACAAATATGTCCAAACGTATTATGGACCAAACCATATGCATGTGATGCACATCATCAAGCTCGAAAACATACACATAGCAAACACAATCAAATTTATCATGTACTATTTGCTTACACAACAAACACTACTCAAAAGCATTGATTCTCAAGTCAGATACTCCTTCCACTTCAAGCTACTCAAACCTTGGAAAATTCTGTCCAAATATATACAACCACATAATAAGGTTAACTCTTGGTTTCCAAAATAAATTCACTTCAAACACTTCATAACGACCAACTTAGGTCTACTCGCTATCATTCATCACAAAATCATCCAAGCATAACCAATAGCTCAAATCCTTTAAACACTTGGTTCCTTACCAAGTACTCACATGTATATACCCTATATACAAGTTACGCATGCTCACAAGACCACATAACAATCTATTTTGCCCAACTGAATACCAACAGAGCACACGATAAGTTCCATCACAATTTCTCAATTACAAATAGATGAAGCACATCAAAGACAACCAAAATATCACTTTAATTCAACTCTTCTACATGTTCTTGAAAACTCAAACTCTTACAATCAACCTCAGTTTCACAATATTCAACATATCAAGGTTCACTCTTTCAACTAGGGAAACCCAGAACACAACCAACAAGTCCAACTTCAACAAGGTGTATAGAATGTTTCCTTCAACCAAAATAGACATAGGTGATGAGTGTGAAAAACACTCATTATTTGTATCCTTTTAGTAGGTTGTTCTTAGTATTTTAGGTTAATTTATTTGTATTTTAGTCATCGTAGTGTTAGTTTTTGTTTATTATGTATTTTTGTAGAGTTTATTATTTTTCATTGTGTTTGCTTGGTTTTATGAGCATATTTGAGGAGAAGTGGAGGATGATCGAGCGGACACACGAAGGCAAGGACAAGAGGGAAGTCGCGAAGCCAAGGAGTACAAAGCATGGGTAGTTGATGCATGCCAAGGAACCATTACTCAAACATTGGAAATCGTAGAATGCTTTTTAGATTAAGTTGTACCCTAGTAACATTCCAACATTGTATGGAGTATATCTTCTGGGAGATGAATGAGAAGATTATGAAAATCTTCACGGATGACTTCTCTGTTTTCAGATACTCATTTGATCATTGTCTTGACAACCTAGACAAAGTATTAGAGAGATATGAGGAAAAAAATTCTGTGCTCAACTGGGAAAAGTGCCATTTTATGGTAGACAAAGGGATAGTCCTTGGGCACAAGATTTCTATAGCTGGAATAAAAGTTGATAGAGCTAAGATAAAGGCAATAGAGAAGATGGATTTAGTAACCATAGTTAAAGGAGTTAGAGCATTTTGGGGGATGCTAGATTTTATAGAAGATTCATCAAGAACTTCTCTCTAATCGCTAAGTCTCTAACAAATTTGTTGGTTAAGGATGTAGCCTTCAGCATTGATGAGCACTGTCTTAAGGCATTTAATGCTCTAAAGAAAGCTCTTATCAAAGCTCCCGTGATTTCATCACCGGACTAGAAGCTTCCATTTAAATTGATGTGTGACACAAGTGATCTCGCTTTGGGTTATGTTCTGGGACAGAAGAAAGAAGGAAAGCTCCATGTTATCTACTATGCAAGTAGATTACTGGTAGGAGCTCAACTTAACTATACAACCATAAAGAAGGAGATACTTGCAATTATTTATGCATGTGACAAATTCAGGCCATACTTGCTTGGTTCAAAAGTGATAATTCATACTGACCATGCAGCTTTGAGATATCTTCTCTCAAAGCAAGATGCCAAGCCTCACTTGATGCGCTAGATTTTGTTACTCCAAGAATTCGACTTGTCCATCAAGGATAAGAAAAGAGCAGAAAACATTGTCACAGATCATCTCTCTAGGCTAGAGAAAAGCGACAGGATGGAGATTGAAGGGAATATTCAAAAAGAGTTTCCGGATGAAACTTTGATGAATATGAGTAGAGTAGAAGCTCCCTAGTATGCGGATTATGCCAACTTTTTAGTTGGAGGAATTATTCCTACAGATCTGAGTTATCCCCTAAGGAAGAAATTTATACAGGATGTTTAGATGTATGTGTGAGATGATCCATACCTTCTCAAGAGGTGTAATGATGGGGTTCTTTGACATTGCATTGCCAGTTGGGAAGTAGCAAATATTTTAAAGCAATGTCATAACACTCCTTACTCAGGTCATTATAGAGCTGTAAGAACCGTATTATGAGTCTTTGAATGTGGATTCTATTAGACTTTTATCTTCAAGGATGCACGTAGTTATATTGAGGAGTGTCACCGCTGCCAAAGAATGGAAAACATCTCAAAGAGGAATAAGATGCCTTTATCTAGAATTTTAGAGATTGAGCTCTTTGATGTTTGGGGATTGAACTTCATGGGACTTTTCCCAACATCATAGGGCAACAAGTATATCTTGGTAGGAGTAGACTATGTTTCATAGTGGGTAGAAGCTTTGGCATCACCGATAAATGATGCTAGAGTAGTTATCCAATTTCTTAAGAAGCTCTTCTCGAGATTTGGAGTGTTGTGAGCAATAATCAGCGATGGTGGGTCACACTTCTATAACAAGCAATTTGAGGTCCTACTAAAGAGATATGGGGTAACACACAAGGTGTCAACACCTTAGAATCCCCAAACTAGTGGACAAATTAAGATTTCAAATCGAGAGCTCAAGAAAATCTTGGAAAAGATGGTCGGTACAACAAGGAAGGATTGGTTGAACAAGCTTGATGATGCTTTATGGGCTTATCAAATGGCATTTAGGACACCGTTAGGAATGTCGCCTTATAGGTTTATTTATGGCAAAGCATGCCATCTTCCAGTGGAGCTTGAGCATCAAGCATTTTGAGCAATTAAGAGGTTAGAGAGTGCAAAAATCTCCAACTTAAAGAGTTGGATGAAATACGAGACTTGGCATTCGAGAGCTCAAGACTCTACAAGGAAAGGACAAAGAGAAGACATGATGCCCACATCATTAAGAAAGATTTCAAGGAGGGGCAGCATGTTCTTCTCTATAATTTGAGACTTAGACTCTTCCCAGGAAAGCTCAAATCCAAGTGGAGCGGCCCATACCAGATTGTCAAAGTGTTCCCTTTTGGGGCACTTGAGTTGCAAGATAGTAAGGAGGTAGTCTTTAGAGTCAACGACCAATGATGGAAAATCTACATTAGAGGGGGCAACATTAATCGAGATGCAGATGTGCAATCGATTAATGTGTCATCCAATGTATGAACAATTGGAATAAATTCAATGTAATGCCTCTTTTACCTGCAGAGAATAAAGAATAGGATGTTTTGTACTAATTATATTCGTCTAGTTAGTGTCTTAGTTTCTAGAAAAATCCCAATTGATGTTTGCCTTATCATTCTCTGTCTAGCAAAAGAGACTTTACGAATTGAGCAACGAGATGAAAACTTACTTAGACACTCGAGAGGAACATCAAAGAGTGCCTACAAGAGGAGGATGAAGAGATTTGAATTTTGTCCCAGGTGTGGAAAGTTAGAACATGACAGCGACTGTAGCAAGAATAGCACTAACTCACAAATTGAGTGTACCATATTACTACGGGAGAACCCTATTAGGCTAAAAGCCAAAAAGGCCTCAAGGAAAGGTAGTTCTTCATGGTATGCCATTCGTGAGTTATGTGACTTGCGAAAGTTGAAGTTGCACTTGTGACCAATGAGGATGGGGCATCTGGTTTTTAAGCTTTCCAGGAATGCAGCATACATAAAAGCCAAAAAAATTAGTTAGCGTATTTTGTTCCTTATGTTGATATTTTAGTTTTAGTGTTTATATCATAAGTGTGTAGTTTTTGAGATTCGTACATAGTTGGCACACGCCAAGGTAATAGGCGTACACTATGATTGCAAAAATAGAGACGTAGGCATATGCCAATCGACCCAGCATACGTAAACGCAAGGAGGCTGGCACATGCCAATGGACCTAGCGTATGCCAGGTTTGGGTAGAACAGAATATAAATCCCTCGGGCATGCGCCATTCTTCACAAAACACAATACCCATTCCTCCTCTCCACCTAAAAACAAAAATCTTCACAAGCCTAACGTTACCCAACCTTCTACCTACGTTACCTAACACTCAGAATGCAATTCACAATGTCAAGAGCTATAGGATCTAGCCATATTTGTCACCAGGACATGAGGAAGCATGCACAAAATCCCACACCCTCACTGTTAGATTCCTCCTTTACAGATTTATATTTAGCGGATTTGTAGGATATTCATAGCTGCTATAGTGCTCCCTTTGTAATCTTCCATGATTAGGAGGGAGAGAGGTACCAAAATCTCTCAAATCTTCTTACTTTGAGTCACTTTAGGATAGATTGGGCAGAGATGCGTATGTTAGGAGTAGATGTAGAACTGAAAGTTGCTTTGAAGAAGTGGGGTTGGGATTATTTTGCTGATAGGAGCATTAATGCTTGACAAGAGCTCTCTCTTGAGTTCTATTGCACATTGCAGATTGCGCAAAATAAGGGATCATTCACTGCACATTTGTCTAAGAGAGAGTTTAGTAAGAACGAGGATCAATTTAATGAAATCCTCGAGCTTAAGTCTAGAGGGGGTGCATTAGATTTCACTCCTGCTGATGATGCCCATGCTGAGTGGTGTGAGATTACTAGGTTTGATAGATATGAATTGGGGAAGGCACCTAGTACTCTAATCAAGGAGCATATCTAGGTATCTTCTATCGATTCATGACTTTGACATACAATGGTCATTGGGAGGTATCGAAGGTGTTTAGATCATAGTTGTATGCTATTTACTGTCTGTGCCATGATATTCCTTTTAGTAATTTTGCTTTGGTCTTGGACTAGTTTGCACATTCTATTACTGATAGACCTAGGCAACTGTACTTAGGCCACATTATTGCTCGCATTGCACGTCACCATTTTTGAGCAATTTGCAGATTCAACTCCGATGATTAGAGAGCCAATATGGCTCAACATTCAGAAGCTCTATTACAGTAGGCTGATCAAGAGGACAATGAGAAATGGAGAGGAGATAGTTGAGTATAAGCCATAGGGGGAGAGAAAGGCCATCTTGGATAGACTCATGTCAATGGCACCGAGATAGGAGGGTCCTAGTTAAGATCTAGATAAGGCCGGACCTAGCTAGCAGGCTCCGCACCCACAGGTAGATCGTTATGACTAGTTTGCTATGATGCAGGTGCAGCTACAAGATTTTGGAGAACAGCTGCATGGTTATGGCGTGCAGTTGTAGGACTATGCTGTAACCACCGTGGCCAACCAGGAGCAACAGCATGACTATATTGCTCGCATGGACGCACGGCAGAGAGCACAAATAGAGGAGCAGCAGGCATTCTACGTAGAGCAGAGAGCTCACATAGAGGCACAACAAGTGCATATGGAGCAATAGCAAGCACACACGGAGTGGATGCATAAATGAGCCAAGAACTTCGATGATGGCTTTAGCCTACCTCCTCCGTCAGATCAGTGACAGGGAGATCCTATTTCTCTTCTTTTAGTTTTTATTTTATTTTTTTTGTTCTTTTTTGTCTTGTCATTTATGTTTGTTCTTTTATTTATGGCCGTGATTTTGTTTGCTTTTGTTTATATGCCATGTTTGTTTGCTTGTCTTTGTTTTTGATTGCTTGCATGATTGTGTGTTTGCTTTTGTGTTTATTTATTTGTGTTCTTTGCATGTGATTAGGTGTTTATTAGTATCTTAGACACCTTGAGACAATGTGTTGTTCAAGTGTCGGAGAGGGTTCCTTCTAGGAATCTTCCTTTTAGGTTGGTCAATTTATCTAGTTGTTTAGGTTGTTTAAGATTTTAGGTTGTCGTGTGTAGGTTTAGACTTGGCATGAATTTTTTTCAAAAATTTGACCCCCCTCAAAAACTTTCAACTTGTGTTAGAATTTTATCAAACTCTTAGTTAGGGATTTAATTCGAGCACAAAGCCTAGGAACTGGTAGTAACCTCGCACTCTGTTGTTTATACTAGTGGTCTCACTATGTAGATTAGACTAGAGGGTTGATGAGTGAACCAAAGAAAGAGACACCAGTCTCTATATTTTTCATGAGATGCAAACTAGAGTCAGTTGAAGAGGTATCCTACTAGTACTTATCGTAGTCTAGGTTGTGTGGAAGTTAGTGAAAAGATGGGGGCATTCTTTGACATTCGAGTCTAGACCCTTAGAGACAAAATCCCTTACATATCCATTGTTTTAACCCATCGAGCCTAGCCTTTTCTTGATCTTAGATGAGGAAGCCAACTACGAACCTTATATCATTTATCTTCCTCACCTTTGGTCATCCAATTCGAAGACGTATGGGTTTGCATATGTAGGGATATTTTGTATTGGATTTGGGTTATTATTGTAGGGATTTTTGTATGTATGTGGCCATTTTAAAAGCCAAGTTTTGCCTAGAACATGCTAAGTTTGTATAGTTTGTATGAAGTTTGTAGATAAGTATATGTATATGATAAAAAAGAAAGAAAAGAAAAAAAAGTAAAAAAAGAATGTGAAGTTGAATAAAGCATATTTCTAGCAAATCTTGTGCTTCTAAGTCTTCGTTCATTGGTTTATTTGGGGTGTGTGTTTAATTTATCTTTTGTGAGGATGTTTAGATTAGACGAATGATTGGTTGCATTTGTGACATGTCCTCAGATTGGGTGGTTTAGCTACCATCCAAATATTTTACTTCACCTTTACCTTAAGCCCCATTATAACCCGATAAAAAGTCTCCCTAATTATTAGCAACCATTTCGACTTATATATAATACAGAGTAGTACGTAGGATACTTTGAGATATATTAACCTGTATAAGAGTGATAAGAAGTTGACCACATTGATCATATGAGTGAAACACTTTTCTATCCTCGAGAGTTCAACCTTCTAGTGTCTTGTATATAGAGTTAACACTTGTTTTAAACAATTGAGTGTTGAGATGTCTACAAGTTTGTTGTGCTTTGCATTTTGAATTATTGAACTAACTTAGTTTATGATATTATTGTGATGTAAGCTGATGTTTTTTAGGGAAGTTAAGTTTTTACCTCGTTATATGTTTGTTTGTTCTTTTGTGATTTTCTTCTAGTTTGTTTCCCCATTTTGAGTTTTGCTTGGGGACAAGCAAAGATTCAAGTGTGGGGGTGTGATGAGTATGAAAAACATTCATTATTTGTATCTTTTTAGTAGGTTGTTCTTAGTATTTTAGGTTAATTTATTTGCATTTTAGTCGTCGTAGTATTAGTTTTCGTTCATTGTGTGTTTTTGTAGAGTTTATCATTTTTGATTAAGTTTGCTAATTTTTAGGAGCATATTTGAGGAGAAGTGGAGGATGATTGAGTGGACACGCGAAGGCAAGGACAAGAGGGAAGTCGCAAAGCCAAGGAGTGTAAAGCATGGGTAGCTGGCGCACATCAAGGAACCGTCACTCGAACGATCATGCACACAGACAACCAGGTGCACACAACGAAGGAGAAAACTCGAAGACTGGCGCACGCCAATGGCACCTGGTGTATGTCAGGCAGGGATAAGACTGACAGAATTTGCAAGTGGCTGAGTTGATGGTTGGACAAATTAGGGATAAAGCATTCGGCCATTTAATGTTTGTGATGAATAGAAAACATAAATGGCAGGGATTTTAGATATTTTCTTAGGATATTTTGTTTATTAACTATTAAACTTACTTTTTAGTTTTGTCTTTAATTATATATAAGTAGAAAATATCCAAGTGATAGTGATATATTAGTTTTTAGACAAAAAAGTTAGAGAAAAAAACTAGATATTTTCCTCTGTATGGACGTGGGATTGAAGGCAAGAAAGCTTGAAGATCTTGGCTAAGCTTTCTTACCTTTAATCTTTCCATATGTTAATAAATATGTATGTTGTGTGAGTAGTTGTTTCTGTGAGTTTTGTGCCTTTAGACCTTGCATGTAGCCATGGTTTTGAGGGTTGAAAATGGTTAGGAATGTATTCTTACTATCATGCTTCATACCATGCTTAGACTTACTTGATCACCAAGCCTTTGTGCTTAGTCAAAATTTGAGATCAAAAGGAGATATAATTAATCGAAAGGTTAGTTTGATGATTGGTACTCTTGCAAGGAGAGAAATCTTCCTTGGTGACCTACCTATTGTCCTTTGAGTGATTTGCATAGTTGGTGTTTAGCTGAATTTATATGGCTTTTGGGGGCAAAAGCACATCTTGCCATTATAAGCTTAGTTAAGGATCGATTTAGATTAATCTAGTACAAAAGTGTAGGTTGGTTGTCTTAGAAATACTCAAACCACATCACTTGCTCAATAAATCCCTTGAATCTTATGGTTATGTTGCTGGTTTTGGTACTTAACTCACTTAAGTCTTTTAAGTTGTTTCAAATCTGTTTTGAAAGCAAACCTTCCAAGTGTTAGTTCTTTTGATCTTTAGTTTTGTACTTTAGACTTTAGATCGCGTATGTAAATATCCAAACTTCATAATCTGATCCTAGATAAGCAAGTAAACCAAAGAGTAGGCCTATAAACTTCATAATTGTTGCAATTTGCTGCAACTCTGCTGATAACTTGGCGCACGCCAGGTCTATTCGTCCGTGAGCTTTTTGCTCGTACCAGGTGTATTTGGAGCATGCCGAAGCTTTGATTGGTTGAAGGTTGACACACGCCAACCTTGTCTGGCATATACCAGACCGAATAGACAACTGATAGTCCAGTTTTCAGCCGAATTAAGGTAAAACAAAAGAAGCAAATCATCAATAGGCTACATATTCAAAAAGCTCATGAAGTAATCTACAATTGACTTAACAACATCCAATTCAAATTTGGAGCCTAAAGACACTTACCAAGTCATTTTTTTCAACCCCTTCAATCTGAACACAGCCAGATAGTCCAAACTTTAACCAAGTGTTTGACCAATATATCTTCATCCAAACAGAGAATAAAATCTATCATTAGAAAGCTTAAAGAGTCCTCTACAAGCTATCAAAATTTCAGGTTCAAATTCAAATTTTAAGTACGCTTACTAATCGCATTTTCCTCAATAACTTCAGCTGTGTGCTTGTTCGATGATGACCAGATTCAAAACAACTTTCCTGTTGATTTCTTTATCCAAATACCTTATATAATATACTAAAAAAAAGGTATTGAAGTCCTCTACAACATTCTTCAATTGTTTGAAGTCTAAATCTGAACGGAGATATGCTTACCGCTTGATTCTTTGTTGACTTGTTTGTTACTTCCTCTTTCCACTTTCTCAACTTTCTCTCTTCTTTCTCTGAATTTTTCGTTTTATGACCAAGTGTTGAGTTTTCCTTCTCTTCCAGGGAAGCTCTGGTATATATATGAAGAGGTGGGTGAGGACTAATCACATTCAAGCTACCTCTTCAACTTAATATAACTTAATATAGCAAGTAGACAAAATCTGGCGTCCAACTAGATTCATCCAGAAGCAAGCAGCTCGACCAAGGTAATCTTCCTTTGGTTTTTATTCAATTTGTTATTCACAAATTTTGTTCCTTAATATGTCTAGTTTCTGAATCAAGTGGAATCACACAATTTGGAGCAATATTAAAGAAGTTATGAATTTTTCACTAACCAAAGGCTTTCTGTCTGAATGATCCAACAGCTTCTCAAGCAAATATTTTCTCTAAGACTTGTAATGGTTGAGATGTATCTCCAATGACACCAATTCACATCTTTGAATACTTCAAAGATGTAATCCAATATAACCATCTCAATCCGATGCATTCCGATTAATCATTTTTCCAAATTTCATAATCTCCCCCCTTATAAAAATTTGGTCCCCGAATTTACTTACGACTAACTCAATGAACAAGGAACTTACTTGGTCATTCAAATAGTTGCGGAAACCTTCCTTGCATATCATTCTCTAACTCCCAATCCTTAGTTTTCTCACTTGCCTTATTGAGCTTGCGATAGTGAAGGTATAATCTCAAACTTCCATCCTTCTTCCGTACAAATAACACTGGAGCTATCTTTAGTCCTTCTTCCATTCCATCACCCTGAAACATAAATTCTGACTCATCCTAAGACTTAATAAAGTTTCACAATCTTTCTACAACAATCCATTATAGCATGGTAGCATGATAACCAATCTATGCCAAAAACTATATCGAAATCATCCATGTCTAACACATGTAGATCAGCCAACATCTCGTGGTCATACACTACTATCACACATGATTTATGAACTAAATGCACGTGCATGATATGACCTGAACGGGTACAAACATCTAATGGCTCTCCCAATGATGAAATTGGACTATTAATAGATTCAACAAATTGGGGTGACAAGAAAGAATGCATCGACCCTGAATCAAACAAGACTCGAGCATGTGTCAAGCTTATATAAAGTATACCTGAAACCACATTATTAGATGTTGTAGCATCTATTTTTCTTTTTTTCTTCTTTTTCTTTTTTCTTCTTTTATCTTCTTTTTTTTTCTTTTTTTAACTTCAATATGTCACATTCAATATGTCACAGGCATATCCTCCCTAATAGAATAAGTCAACATTTAAGAGGCCAACAAAAAGCTTATTCAACAGAGGACAAAGACACGATTTATCCTATGCTCCGTAACATTCCTAAAATACCTAATCAGACATCATACAAGAAAACCAAGGTTTAGCTCTGATACCAACTCTATCATGATCCAAACTAAGGTCAGTGACCGGCGCTAGACTATACGACATATCAAAGACATAATTCAAGTCTAGCAAGCCTCAAATCATCTCACAACCAATAAATTCAAGCAGAAGACAATTTACGTACAAGGCCAACAAAACATCTCCAAAGTAAAGTAATTTACAAACCAAAATCAACAAACATCTCCAAAGTGCTACTACTACTACGAAGCAACTATACAGAAGGAAAGAATATCACAATCCGAAGACGTCAAATAAGTTGCCCTCGATCGAAAGAATGGGGCAAGCACCAAAGACTCCAGACACTCAAACCAACTAAGGTCTCTGAGAACTTGAAATGGATTTGTAAGGGGTAAGTGTTTGAAAATACTTAGCAAGGGAATAGAATATAATATATTAGTTATGGTTGATATATGCATGCACCAAAACTCAACCATGCTCAACTTCACTCAAAATCAAAATGCGTGCTAATCAAATGATATACGTAATACCAAACACCATATAAACACTCACACAGAGCTATGAATAGGTTTTTTATTGCCCCTTCCTCTGACTGCTAGGGATATCCAAATGGCTAACAGAATCTCCGTCCACAACAAACAAAGCTAGTGTACAAATGTAAGCTAGTGATAGAAAACAAATGTAAACTAGTGATATCTCCAAAACTATGAGCTCATAGACTAACATCCCTTGTTAGTATGGGAAAGCCTATTCATTTCTCTCACTAAAATACATATCTTATCAGATAGATGACCCAATGGTCCAGAATCATAATCATCAGACAAAAAAAATCAGCTCGAGGCTGTTCACAAATGTCACACACCTTACAACACAATCACAAATATGTCCAAACATATCATGGACCAAACCATATGCATGTGACACACATCATCAATCTTAAAAACATACACATAACAAACACAATCACATCATGAGGTTAACTCTTGGTTTCCAAATCTAATTCACTTCAGACACTTCATAACGACCAACTTAGGTCTACTCGCTATCATTCATCATAAAATCATCCAAGCATAACCAATAGCTCAAATTCTTTAAACACTTGGTTCCTTACCAAGTACTCACATGTATATACCCTTTATATAAGTTACGCATGCTCACAAGACCACATAACAATTTGTTTTGCAAAACTGAATACCAACGGAGCACACGACAAGTTCCAACGCAATTTCTCAATCGCAAATAGATCAAGCACATCAAAGACAATCCAAATATCACTTTAATTTAACTCTTCTACTTGTTTTTAAAAGCCCAAACTCTCACATTCAACCTTAGTTTCACCATATTCAACATATCAAGGTTCACTCTTTCAACTAGCGCAACCCAGAACATAACCGACAAGTCCAACTTCAACAAGGTGCACAGAACATTTCCTTCAACCAAAATAGGCATAGGCTACATATTCAAAAAGCTCATGAAGTCCTCTACAATTGACATTACAACATCCAATTCAAATTCAGAGCCTAAATACACTTACGAAGTTATTTTTCTCAACCCTTTCAATCTAAACACAGCTAGATAGTCCAAATTTCAACAAAGTGTTGACCAAAATTTCTTCATCCAAATAGGGCATACGATGCATCATTAGAAAGCTTAAAGAGTTCTCTACAAGATATCAAAATTTAGGATTCCAATTCAAAGCCTAAGTATGCTTATTAATCACATTTCCTCAATAATCTCAGTTGTGTGCTTGTTCAACTATGACTAGATTCAAAATGACTTTCCTGTCGATTCCCTAATCTAAATACCTCATATGATATACCAACAGAAAGGTAATGAAGTCCTCTACAACTTTCCTAATGGTTTGAAATCTAAATCTAAATAGAGATATGCATACCTGCTTGTTTCTTCCTCTTTTCACTTTCTCAATCTTCTCTCTTTTTTCTCTAATTCATATTATGACCAAGTGTTCAGCAAAGGTTTCTCTTCCAGGGAAGCTCTGGGACACATATGAAGAGGTGGGTGAGGTCTAATTATATTCAAGCCACCTCTTCAACTTAATATAACTTAATATAGCAAGGAGACAAAATCTGGGGTCCAACCAGATTCGTCCAAAAGCAAGCAGCTCGACCAAAGTAATCTTCCTTTGGCTTTTATTCAATTGAGTAGTCATAGGTTTTGTTCCTTAACATGTCTAGTTTCTAAATCAAGTGGAATCACACAATTTGGAGCAATATTAAGGAAGTTATGAATTTTTCACTAACCAATGGCAGTCTGTCCGAATGATCCAACAACTTCTCAAGCAAATATTTTCTCTAAGACTTATAATTGTTGAGATGTGTCTCCAATAACACCAATTCACATCTTTGAATACTTCAAAGATTCATCCAATATAACTATCTCAATTCGATGCATTCCGATCAATCGTTTTTCCGAATGTTATATATCTATGCACATCCTCCATATGCCATCCTTCTTCAACACTAGAAGATCAGGCACACCGTAAGGGCTCATGCTCTCTTTGATGTGTCCCTTCTCAAGCAATTCTTCCACTTACTCACAGAGAATTTGATTCTCTTTGAGGCTTAACCTATAATGGGGCAAGTTAGGAAGCATAGACCCCAGAATGAGATCTATACAATGCTGGATGTCATGAAGCGGAGGTAAGCCCTTGGACAAGGTATCGGTGAGAATGTCAGGAAATTCTTGCAAAACCTCTTCTACTTTGTCAGGAATTTCCTGTTCGAGACTTTTATCTTTAGGATCACATTATTTCATTACCAACGCGTGACACCAGCCAAAATCCTTGATATAATTCCCCAATTCCCACGAGGACTTGATCATGGAGACAACGTGCATACTACTGTTCACTTGACCCTTGTCTTAAGAAGGCTTTCTCAGTAGCAAGGTGTATTGCTCTCCTCCTTTACGTACCTCATAAGTATTGGCTTTGCCCCTGTGCACCACTTTATTATCAAATTCCCATGGCCTGCCTAACAAAATGTTACAAGCATCCATCTCAAGTACGTTGCATTCCACGTTATCCGAATACTTTCTAATGGAGATAGGGATAATACACTTTGAATTCACCTTGATGCCTCCTCCTAATCGCACCCAACTAATAGAGTAAGGGGTAGGGTGAGGTCTTACTTTCAAGCCAAGCTTTTTTATGGTCTGGTTGCTCAGAAAGTTCTCTTGGCTGCCACCATTGATGATGATCTCACAAACTTATTTTCCCACGTGGCACCTAGTATGGAAAAGGTTTTCACGTTGAGAGTCCTCCCAAGGCCAATTTTTGTAGGACCACACAATACTCTTCATCATCCTTTGAAGCCTCATGCTCATCATCACCACTGTCTTCAACAAGAGCACAAAGGTAAGCCCCTGATGCCTCTTCTACCTCATATAATTCTCCTTTCTCATACAGCTGCGTGAATCTTTGCTTTGGATAATCACTTGACTTGTGTCCCAAGGCATTACATTTAATGCAATGAATGGTTGAGGTAGTCTCAGCTTCCTTTCCCTTACATTGAGGGATGTTAAGTTTCTTCATGGCAAGCTTCGAATCAGTTACTTATAACTCACTCTTCTCTCTTCCTCCCCTTGAATAGGAAGAAGATTGACCAGGCCCTAAAAATCAAGTTGACACGAACTTCTTCTTCTTCAAGGCAACCCCAATTTTTCTTGCTTTTTCACAAGCATCGTTGAAGTATAAGAAGTTATCAAACTCCAACCTATTTTTGATCTTATATCCAAGGCCTTCAACATATCGAGCGATCATCTAATCCTCGTTCTCCTCTATGTCATTTCTTGCAGCCAATCTCATGAACTCGAATGTGTACTCCTCTACTGTTCAATTGCCTTATTTGCAAGACAAAAATTGAGAGTAGAGAGTCTCATGGTAATCTACAGGGAGAAATCTTTCTCTCAATGCTTACTCCATATCGTAGGCCAATCATAAACAGGCTGGTCTCCACTTCTCCTACGCGATTCCTCTTCTTTTCTCCACTAGACCGTAGCTCCTGACTCTAGCTTGAATGCTACGTAATTCACCTTTTGCTCCTCGGTGAGTTCCATGCAGTCAAAGTATTTTTCCACTAAATCCAGCCAATTCAA
>SOPF01016352.1:2503-12752 GCA_012979155.1 Hypericum perforatum
AGGTTTGTTTATCGAAAAACAATAAAGAAGTTCTCCTCCTATATTCTCTCTCTCTCTCTCTCTCTCTCTCTCTCTCTCTCTCTCTCTCTTTATCTCTGAGTTCTATCGGACACGACGGGGAAGACAGGGAAGCAACACCGTGTTCACTGATAAAAAACAGTAGGAATTTAGGGAGAGCAAAACCGCTTAAAAATAAGTCGGTAAAATACAGAGAAGGAAAAGGAATCAAAGCCATGTGCCCCGGATACATTCATTAAAGCAGAATAGAACTTTCAGCTTTTAACAGAAACAGAGCTTTGCTACTTGAAAGAGCACCTAACTTGCTACTTAACAAACCAGTAGAAAAAAACAGTTGATGGTTGGTTACCTGGCCTTAAAAAATACATCCGTTACGCTTGCTTTGAACCACTTCAACTCTTCTGTACTCATAGAAGAAGGAAGCTTTGATTGAGCAGCTCCAAAAGAGCCATCTTCACTGCTCCCACTTGCCGATATCCTGAATGCCCTCCTTGCTTCACCCGTTCGAGTATATTTATGATCTACCACTGGTATCGGATTCAACAGCAAGCAACCAGAAGATAAAGCACTGCCACGCAGTGTCGTGCTCATACCCGAACCAAAACTCTTGCCTTCACTTCCTTCCCGGAAGCTTCCAGACCTATCCAGAATGGCACCGCAATGACTCCCCTTCAGCCCATTCTGGTAGCCCCCGTAAAACCCACATCGTCAGGGCTGGCCACAGTGGACTCGAACCTCATACCTTTCAGCCATAAATCAAATGCGTACGGACTAATTCATGAATCCCGGACTCAACCAGACAACAAGCATGTTCCAAACGGTCCCGACAGTATCTCGCTAAGACAGCACCTGCCATGTCAGCAAAACCCACAAGTTGAAACACACTCAAACGTGTATACTTCCACACCAAGTAAGTCAAAACCTGAACTCTTACAAAGACAGCAACTTTCTTCATAAAAACACTAAAAAGGCACAAAAAAATTACGGTAATTAGACCTCCCCCAAGCGAGTTACTAAAACCGAGCAAGTCAATACAATTTCAGCATTAATTTTGGGGAAAAATAAAACATTTAAAACAAAACAACATAATTGCAATTCAGAAAATCGCAATTGAGCAAGTGCGGGTGCAACTAAGATCAGGGACCAACCACAATCCAGAGAAGGAATTAGGCGGTAAAATTTTGGGTTTTTCGGGTGAAGTTCTAATTTTTTTTGTAGCGAATTCCAATTTTGCCCCTAGAGGAGGCGCGAATTTACGAGTTTTTGTCTATGGTTTGGGAAGGAAGGTTGGGGAACGTACCGGCATTGGAGGATCGTACTACATAGAAAAGATCGAAGCGTAGAGAGAGAAAGTGGAGGAGAGAGAAAGAAAAAAAAGGAATTTCCTATTTATTTTCAGGGTTTTTTTCCGGGTATTTTTCTCTCTTCTCTTCTCTTCTCTTCTCTTCTTTCTCTTCTTTCTTTATTTTCTTTTCTTTTTCGGGAGAGAAAAAGAAAAAGGACCGGAGAGGGAAGAAAGGGAGTGAGTGGGACCCGCCCGAGGAAAGATCGGACCCTTTTATCACAGCTTTTTGAATTCGGATTCGGGTCCGGATGGGTCCGTCCCACTGATTTGTCTGCATTGAAGATCGGGCAACGGGTCATCCATTTCCGCATCAGTATTTGAACGTTGGATATCAGCCGCCCGACACATTTGACAAATTTATCAAGATGCTTTTGACACATGTTTTATAAACACAATCTTTTTTTTGCGGAAGAAGAATATTTCATTCAACATAAAACACAGGGGTTACAAACATATAATTTAGTAACATAAGGCATACTACAAGCACAACCCAGCCAAATACCTTTCCCCTCGAAAAGACAATCTTGTCACAACCAACTACCAAGTATTTGAACCATAATTATTTTAAGTCAAAATTCTACTCATTCCTTATAATATTAGACCAAGCTTTCATTAGTACGGTGATTTTAAATTTGGATTAGTTAATATTCTAGCTATTAGATTAAAAAGGTGTTAGAACTAAACTCCTCCAAGGACAGGAATTCGCATGAATATTTGGATTACAAATGACCTTTTTCTGTTGAATTTTCGTTGAACCTCCGACTCATAGGATCCCTTACCATCCTATTCACCAAGCGTTGGTGATTATAAATGACTTTGGTTGTGATATTCCGTATATGTATTGTGTGAAACACTTAAGTGATTTGATTGTTACTATCTATTCTAGCAAAGTGCACCTTATTTTTGGGCACACATCTTGAAAGAACTTAAATGTTAAATGCGTTTGGCCAAAGGTAAGATCAGGATGGGTGACCTCCAGGAAAGTTTTCCAGGGTGACTAGGGGTGAGCATTCGGATAATTCGAATCCGAATTGCATACTATCCGAACTATCCGAAGCAACTATTTCTCTATCCGAATCCGAATCCGAATAGTAAATTATCCGAATCTGAATATCCGAACTTTTTTCGGATTCGAATAATCCGAACTATCCGAAAAACAAAATGACATTTATACCCTCTTACAAAAAAAATCAAAAAAATCAAATCCCCAACCAAACCCTAACCCCCAATCCTCTCCGAAATCCTCCCCGCCGCATCGCCCTCGGAAGTCTTCACCCTATGCCGGTACAAGAAGAATGCAAGCACCGAGAGCATCCCGAGGGTGACGATCCCGATGGAGAGTGCGATTGTCAGTTTCTTCTTTGGCTTAGCTGGAACTCGACGGAGAGCATCCCGACGGAGCTGAGGTGACCAGGAAGAGCGGTTGGTGGAGAACTCTTCTTTTGGGGAACTGGAACTCGGGATAATGATGACGTGGAAGGAAGAAGACGACAACAAGGAGTGAGATGGCGAGGACGGTAGGGTTTTGGACAAGGAGACAAGGAGAAGCGAGCGGTGAGGGTTTGATTGGGAGGAGAGTAGAGGGAACTAAAAAACCCACCACGGAGACAAGGAGAAGCGAGCAGTGGAAACCCAATTTTTAAGCCCATATATCTTTAGTTTTTAGTTTTTAAGCCCAGGCCTAACTGAGTTCGGATAGTTCGAATATCCGAATTCATTTTTTTAATATCCGTATCCGAATCCAAATCCGAACTAAAAAGTTCGGATAATCCGAATGCGAATCCGAAAAGAAAATTATCCGAATCCGAAAAAAATTCAGATTCAGATTCGGAAATCAGATTTCGGATTAAATGCTCACCCCTAAGGGTGACTGCGTGCTAGTGAGAATAAAGCACGCTGAAAAGATCCGTGTTGATACATTGGAGCTAGTCAGTTAAATCACAGGGGGTTACACTGGTAATAGAAAACGAACCAAATGTCAATATGTTCTTTATGGATAGACCTGACCATTTGTCGAACTCGAACTAAATTAGTTCAAATTTGAATTTATGAAAATTTTAAACCATATTCAATTTATTTAAGATCCAATCGAATTCAAATTATTAAATATCGAATTATAGTCGAATTCGATCAAATTCAAATTGATTTGAATAAATGTAACACTTTTTGGAAAAAAAAATTAAAGTTTGGATTTGTACTTATTGTTCCAAAATATGTTGTCTATCTATGGTTTAAAGTTTCATGGTTTATGATTTAAGTAGATAATTGAATTTATGATTTATGATTTAGAATTTGGAGTTTGAAGTTTAGGGTCTCATAAATACTTGAGTTTAAGTTTTAGGGTTTGAGATTTGGGCTTTTAGTAGATAATTGATTTTAGGGTTTAGAATTTTTGGATTTTGGGTTTGAGTTTTGTGTTTAAGTTTTAGGATCTAGTAGATAATTTAGTTTGAGATTTTTCTAAATGTATAGTTCTTAAATGATTAGTATAAATACCATATTATTCTCGATTTTACTTACTCTTATTTGTTCTATTCGATAACAAAATTACATAGTAGTATGAGTAATTATATGGTGAATATATTCAATTAATTATAACCATTAAAATCTTTCATCGTGAATGGTTCTTTTACCTGCTTGCCCGCGAAGAAGTGACCATTGATCGATTGATAGGCAACCAAAGCTGAATCCAGTTAACTTGTAATGTGCATAAACATTTCCACGCAAGTGGAAAGAACCATTCTTACAGACCTGAAAAACGTGGGCACAGACTATATCTTCCGACCGTCAACGAGGTCAGACACGGATTTCCAAATGAAGCAGTATCAAAAAACTGTTCAACCTATTCATCTGTATACTGAGTACAAAAATGTTGAAAAGGTCAATCATGAACTTGCAGACAGCAAAGTGAAAATCCCAAAATTTAATATACAAATGACTAGGGACATAAATGATTGAATCACATGAAGCATTGATCAAACCCCATCTCTCAGTGACTAGGGACATAAATTTAAATCTCTTTTCTAATGGGGGTTCAACAATATCAATTTAGGACTTGAAGTTTCAACAAAGTTAAGTATTTAGAAGAGTCCATAGAGACGACGACAAAATGTTCGAATCTATGAGTTGATCTAATTGTTGTTAATTTTAAAATTCTGCACCTGATGGCTGGTCATTATGATTAGGTTAATATTAAGTTTTCCTTGAATGCCGTACTGATGGCCATCTTCCTCACAGAAGACAACAATCCAACGAATTATTTTCCTTATAATTCTCATGTAGAACTCGTGCTATGTTCTTCCATTGTCATCACTCTTACTGGGGTTAGCTGTGACCACGTCAACAAATCGGCAAATGTTAAATTCTATGTACAATATACAAGTAGGCGAATATGTTCCCATAAATTCTAGCAGATGCAATTATCGCATTATTCAGATAGATCATCCTCCTACAGCTGACCATATAATGAACGTTAATTTAGATTCTTCCGGAGAGACAAACAGAGCTATAAATCACCATGCCCTTGCAAGGGAACGATTCTTTTCTTTTTTTTTTTTATAAGTAAACACCCCAATTTTTTCCACCCTTGCCAAGGTTTGAACCTTGGACCTCCTTGGGCCTCCATGAAGGAGACTTATACCACTAGGCTACAAGCCCTTAGGTTGCAAGGGGACGATTCTAATGTGAAATTGATAACGTAAATGACGCCGCTACGTGAATCAAATTAGATCGTACCTAAAACCACAATATAACTAACTGACAATGATCTCAATTTCAGTAATTGATAAAATTTTGTCAGCAGCTCCCTCTACGTGATAATTATATCGAGGTTGTAAGTATTTTTAGAAAGGATAGTGTTAGTGTGAACAAGTTTATAATGGTGGAACGGGTCGGATAATGGTCAACCAAACCAAACAGAAGATTGTCGTTTGTTTCAAACATGGAAGAAGTGCATATTTGCAAAACGGAAGGGATCAAAATGTTCCATAACTCAGTGCATATAAAGAAAGAACAATAGCTGAGTGGCCTCGCACAATGCAGCTACCGAGGCCCTACGGTTTTCCTCTGCGATGGCGTGAAATACCATGATGTGCTTACGGGGACGACAATGTTAGACCTGTTCAAGATAGAGAATTACACATGAACATATTGAAGACCGTCTATCTGTCTTTCTGTCGGTAACTAGACAAAAAGTAAGTAGTGCATATAATTCACAAAACTAGTCCACACCCAAGAAACTAACACAAAAGTTCCAAACCAATCGCATATACAGACAGCAAAGTGAAAATCTCAAAATTAAATGTACGAATGACTAGGGACATAAATGATTGGATCACATGAAGCATTGATCAAACCCATCTCTCAAGGACCAGGGACCTAACTTTAACATCATCCTCCTGGCTCTGGCTCTGGCTCAGCATCCACTTCTTCCTAAAATCATCCTTCCAACCGATGAGCCTCAACCCTAACCGACCATTTTTATGGCCCAGATTAACATTCCTGCAATCATATTTCCACGGCGACCAACGATAACACGCCCAACCATCCGAAAACCCCCACTCCTCCTCCTCCTCCTTCTCCTCCTCCTCCTCCTCCTCCCCACCGCCCAGCATCTCGTTGACCAGCGACTTCGATGGCTTCCGGCGGACCACCTCGCTCTCGGGCTCTTTCTCCATCTTCTTCCCGTCCTCTTGTAACTTCGCTATGTCCGCGTCCATTATTCCCCTAATTCTCGAAAGGCCTTAACCCTAAGTTTTCTTATTATCAAAAGTCTAACCCAAATAACAAGCGGGTACTCTCCTTATAAGGAGTCCACAAGAAACCTAATTAAAACAAAACGCGGTCTACTTAGTTTTTTAGTACTACCAAAATAAGGAAACAAGTCCTAATAAAATATTTCTTTCAAATAATAAGCTTCCTAAATTATTGGCTATTTAGATATGTCGTGGTCTCGTGGATGTGTTGGGGCTCATATTTCCATTTTGGGCTCCATGGATTCAGTTAGGGTGCTACTTAAATTTTTCTAGAATATTATTTTATATTAGTCCTAATAAATTTTTTTGACCGTTCGAAATATGTTTTGTGAGTAGATTGTATGAATCATAATATTCTTTTCAAAATATACACAAACTTAAATAACAAAAAAAATATCTAACTTTGTTCAAAATTTATGTTAGTTGTAAGACAGAATAGAAAGTTATGTTAGTCGTAAGAAGAGGGTCTGTGTGGTACGGTTGATAAAATCTAGATGTTAACTGTTGGCTGATAGTACCCAGCTGATAGCTGATATCCAAATTTTGCAAAATTGTTTGGTAAATTAACATTGGCTGTTGCTGAGTTGTAAAATTACTTATAAAGGTATTAACATAAACATCATTGTTTAATATTTAATATAATACATATTATTATCTTTTTGCTTTCATCAATTAAAAAATTGTCTCTCTTAATTTAATATTTAATATAGTAATATTTAATATTTATTTCTATGTTTTTGCCAATAAAAAAGTATCTCTATTAATTTAATATTTAATATAATAATATTGAGTATTATCTCTATATTTTTGTCAATTAAAAAAGTATTTCTCTTAATTTAATATTTAATTAGGAATTATCTGAATCGAGGGTATATTAGTAATTTAATATTATAAAAGTTATCAGCTAAATGTAACAGTCACAAATTTTAGCTGTTTAAAAAAAGACTTTTTGGGTTTCAATAGCTGATTTTTTTAATTCACCAAACACTAAAAATCAGCTGTTAGATATTTATCAGCCAACCACTGATCTCTAACAGCCAAACCAAACACCCACATAATACACGTGTGTACCTCTTTCGAGAACCTATCATATGACATTTGATAGATAATAATCATGGAGAATCGATGTTTGTAATTTAGATAATTTTTTAAAGCTATGTTTTGAACTTTAAGTAATGAATTTTTTAAATCTTCACTATAACATATTATAAAATAGTCAAAATTATGCAAACATATTATTGAATCATTTGATTGGATGTGACCCCTGACTAGGGTGACATTCACGAGATCTGACATGACGGCGGCGGCGGAGAAGGCGGGTCCGGCGATCCGACGACAGGCCCTGAGCCTGACTGAGGCAGCAGCGTAGAGGATACGACATCTCCTCCAGCAGCGCCACCGTCCGTTCCTCCGGCTCGGAGTCAAGGCTCGCGGCTGCAACGGCTTGTCCTACACGCTCAATTACGCTGGTAAGAAAAAGGAAATTCGGTCCTTCCTTTAATAAAGTAGGAGTCTTGTGGAATAAGAATTTTTTTGGGTTACCTGGAGAGTTGGTTCTTGTGAAAAGTTTGATTCCTGAACGTTATTTTTTTGGGTAATTGGAAGAACCCTTAGCCCCATAAGTGAGTTACGTTGGACAAAAGAAGTTGGAGACTAGAAATGGGAATCTTTGGTGGGAAGTTGAGCTCTAAATGGAGCGAGTTCGTGCAAAATTTTGGAATCTTTAGCGTTATTTTTGGGGTCAATTAGAACTGACGTTATTGGTGATTTCGTTGGAAGGAAGTTGGAGTCTTGAAATGAGAATCTATGAGGGGTTTTAAGGTCTCGGTTTCTTTGGCTTTGTTTTTGGTTTTGAGGTTTGAAAATGAATGGTTTTGTAGATAACAAGCTCCAGTGAGACATTTATTCTGAGCATTGGTTTGGATATATTTGTGAATTAGAGCAAGAAAGGAATTTCTTTGAGGTTCTTATTCTTGCGATCCGGCGATCTTAGCTTCATGGTGTGCTTAATTGTTGGGACTTTGAGTTATGTCGGAGCTGCATTTGTTTGTAACAAATTCATGATTCGGTGATTTACTAGTTTCATTGTGCCTTGCTGTGTGGTAAAACTGTAATTCATTGCTCATGTTAGAGCAATGGATGATGAGATTCCACCTTTCAATACTTTTATCTTCTTTGGTCAAAGATGATAGATGTTGACACTAGTTAGATGTTGGGGATCCTACAACTGAATCTCCTAGAGTGTGCTCACAAACAAATCTAAAACAACAAACCCAATAGCGATAGAGGCAAAAATAATAACAACAAGGCAAAGACAAGAGAAGAAACTCATAATTTGATAACTCGGTTCGATCAACGATCTACGTCCGGAGGCGTACCAAGCCAGAAGGAGAGATTTCACGAGGAGAGATTTCACTAGATTTGAGCTCTAAGCTCTTTACAATGGAGATAGAACTCAATGGAGGCAACAACTACCTAACAATGAAAGTTTTACAAGGTATATATAGAGGCAAGCAAAACAAGATTTTGGAATGGATTGGGGCATTCTTGTCCATGAAAATTCTCCAATCCCGCTGCCCCCAGCAACTGCTAGTAACCTAGCGATCGTTGGGCCCGAGGCTCTATTTTTCTCCTAGCGACCGCTGAGAACCTATCGATTGCTGGGCTCGAGGTGTTATCTTTTCCCCAGCGACCACTGGCCCTCTGATTTCAGCGTCTTCATCTTTGATCTTTCAAAATTGACTACCGTTTCAGTCAATATTCCCATAAACAACAGACGAGTGTTACGAGCATCCTGAGCTTCCTCACTCGTCCTCAGGCTCCATACCTCAACATTAGGTGGTATGGGAGATGTCTGAGAAAGACGTCACAAGATGAGTGTTACGAGCATCCTGAGCTTCTGTTCGGATTGGCATACCACGTTTTCCCAAGAATTGGCATACCAGGATCATCCGGCAAAAATTTTAATGTCACAAATATAATAAGTGAAGTTTTCCCAATTGTTTTTGGTAATTAATTATTTTGAATATGCCGAGGTAGCAGGTCCACGTGGCAGAGGACCCAAGTAATATTTAAAAGAAAGGGAAAAATTATTTTCTTTTTAGAATTTTTTTTTTCGAAAAGAAAGTGACCTTGATCTCTTATTTAGAAAACGGAATATAAACAAGTTGAATTTAGTATTTTATGGTTATTTTAGGCTTCACGGATAATGGTTAAACATTTTGAATAAGAATATTGATTAAACTTCTTATATTTAGAGTGGATCCCTCAGGACCGGCCACGTTAAATGGATTTAGATATATACATCAAAAATCAAACTTGAAATTAAGTCAATTAATCAATACTTTGTTATTATCAATCCAAATGTTATTTTGAAGTCATCTCTTTGTGACATTGGACAACAACATTCATGATCGTTCGATCTCTACCACCTACTACAATTTAAGTATAGAAGATATTGGACGATATGACATAAGTTCATGATTCATACTTATTAGTTACAATTTTAGTGTAAAATTCCATTCTAGTAATTTATTTAGAAAATTCTAAGAAGTTTGATGTTGATCATTCTCACGTGTACATGATGCAGTTGGGGAATTTTACAATACAGAACATATAATGCTCAGGTTCAAGTTCCCGGGCGTACTTGGGGAAGCACCGTCCAAGATCAAACACGGAAATGTCTTGTGATGAGGTAGTTTCCTGACAAGCAGGACAAATTTTTTTTTTTTGGAAAAGGAGGGGCAATTACCCCTATATATTAAGATAAAGGCCAATTACATCCTACTTAGTGCAAGGCCCCTTCTCGGCCGCTTGTGAGGTTGCAACCGCCGGCCTCGTCAAACCCTTACCACAGAAAAACCCGTGGGAAAAAGTCTGTGGTAGGGGAAGAGTACCTCGGAGGGAAATTTCCCTCCTTGACGTTTGTGTTGTTGCAGAATTTGGCCTTGCACCGTCATCTACTAAAATAGCTCTAACAAAGGAAACATCTCCAATATCCTCTAACATTAGCTGCCTAACCTCACCGGGGGTTTCATGAAGAATATGGAGACCTAGTGGCCTTGTGAATCCCATGTTAGCAAGATAGTCTGCACATCGGTTAGCTTCCCGAAAGATATGTTTTACCTGAATA
>SOPF01016361.1:0-14856 GCA_012979155.1 Hypericum perforatum
TCTAGGATTTTACAAAGTATTTGGAAATAATGAATTACATCCTAACAGGAATCATTCTGGTAAGTGTGTTAAAAGTAAGTCCCAGAAATTGCAGCTTCAACAATGAACCTAGCAGAGGCGGGATCTTCCCGCTGAGGTTGGTCACTTGTAAACCCAGAATCTCAAGGTTGGAACATGAGGTCAAGTTGATAGGCATTTCACCCCCTAAAGTGTTGTTGTTAAGACGGAGTGCTTGCAGACGGAACAACTTGCCAACTTGTTGAGGTATTTCACCCTGGAAGCTGTTGTTTTCCAGATTGAGGACCCCCAGAAAGCTTAAGTTTCCGATGTGAGGTGAAATTGGACCAGACAGCTTCTGACCATTAAGAGTTAAATTTGCCACCCTCCGATGGTGAATGCTGCATGCGACTTCATACCAGCTGCAGTGAGGAATGGAGCTGTTCCAGGAATTCAGGGTTCCAAGAGGATCACCAGTTATACTCTCTTCTAGAAGGCTAGGACTTTTGATCATTATGAATGGCCCTCGGCGAGTTTAATTGTCACAACAAAATTAATTTGCCTAGTACAATGACTTGGTCCTGCGAGGTTAGTTGAAGGAAAAGAGCTTAACGAAATTGGGATATTTTCTGATATTAGTACTAGAGCACGAAACTTTTAATGTAGTAAATATAATTATAATATGGTTTCATCATCGGTAAGACCAGATAGACTATGATTTTACACCCAAACCAGATCGTTTGTATAACCAAAAACTGGTAGATGTGTGGAGCGACATTAAATTGCCCTCTCTAAAATAATAATTTTCTAAATTGATAAAAATTCTCTATCTGAGTCATGACTATCATAAAAATATGATAATTTTTAATCATAATAACTGATAAATTTGTACATGTATTTATAGGTAAATTTTGGTCCTAATTTTTGTATAAAATAATATTTTATAATAAATACATAAATTTTTACATGCTTATTTATTTTACATAATTACTTATTTTCTTAATAATCTTTAAATAATTATTATTTTCGTTATCTTGTTGAAAAAAGTGTCGCAATTGAATATAGCATTTGAATAATTTAATTAGGCAAGATTTATATAATTTTAATATATACAAAAGAATTTTTTATTATTTACGTATTTATTATTCAAAATTTCAATTTTATTTTTTGGGAAAAAATGCCAATCTCTCTAAAATAATAATTTTTTTCTCGTTCTTACCAATATTATTTTAGATGAGTTTTACTCTAAATGGTTGTCGGTCTGATAGGACTAATAGAGTCACCCGATTAGACCAGCAGCCGTTCAAGACCAAAATTTGTTTCACGTCGAGGTCCATCCTTTGAAAAAAAATGTTAAATATTAAGAATTTGGATGGTAGTTGGCTGTTGGTGCAATTACTACATTTATGGAACTAAGATTAACGCCACAGAAATAGCCAGAAATGATCAGCCTTCTGGTCCAGTACTTTTTGATCCGGTCCACACGCTTATCAAAATTATCTTCTAGTCGTACAAACATCCACAAAATAGAATTAGTTTAGTACGAGATGTCGATTATGAGGTCTTAATCCAAATATAATTAAAAAAATTATTTAGGTCAAATTAAAAGTCAAAAAAAAAAACTAGAAAACTTAACTAAAAAGACATGACATTCACCAACCTTAAGACTATTAGACATGTTTTCTATTATCTAATCAGCTCTGTGCTTCGCAATACTGAATTTTTTTCTCCCTTGAATTTTCTTGTCTTAAACTAATGGTACTTGCTATAGTATGCAAGAATGAACTTTTTGTTTCAATTATTAGAACTCCCAACATGTGAAGAACGGCTGTTACATATTTCAATGATTTATCATTTCTCAAAACCTAAAACAGATAATTCAAAAGCTGAGTACACTCCTCGAACATCGTATCAATAACTCATCCATATCAAAAGTTACCTATATGTTACATATTTCAATGATTTAAGGTCATATGTAAAAAGGTCAAAAAATATGTACAATAGAGTGACTTAGATTACAAAAGACAAATATCATTTGAAGACCTTTAAATGTACCCCAAGATGAAAGACAATGGGCCAACTTCGATTAAAAAATCTCCTCCAAACACAAACCACCACTCAAATCTATTTATCTGTGAATTTAGTTAGGGATAAATATTTTGAAATATTTAGTAAGTAAAATATTATAAGTAATATATATTTAATGTCATTTATCCCCAATAATACTAACACAAAATTAAGATCATAAAATTAACATTCGTTAAAAATGGTCATCAAAGTAACCACATAGCAAATATAACCACAAATTCACATAAACTTTCACAAATACATAATATAAATTGGATGAACTTTAGATAGACCTAGATAGTATCACTCTCACATCAAGATAAGGATACTATATCTTAAATGCACCATCATAAACAAACTCCATCGGACAAATATATCACATCATATAAAAATCTAATATATCCTCAATATATATGCATATATTCTAACATCTATGATTGTCATGAGTATACTTCATCATTCGTCATCTCATAAATGACATTCCAAACATTCTCAATACATATTTCTTGCGTATCTAAATGCATACCAAAATAACCTCATATTATAAATTGGACAAAGCAGCTCCAATAAATAAATAATCCAAAACAACTTCACGAACCATATGGACAAAATCCAAACATCATCAACATACATACAAACACATGAACATTGCCATGCTTATCACTACCTAGCAATCTGCATGTTCGAATAAATAAATGCATACAAACAAAAAACTCATATTATAAATTGTACAAATCAGCTCCAATAAATAAATAATAAAAAATAAAAAATAACTTCACGGACCATATAGACAAAATCCAAACATTATCAAGATACGTACAAACACATGAATATTGCCATGTATTCTTAGCCATTCTTTGAACCAGCTGTTTGGTTTTAGCATGTGTATTTTCCACGGCGTCATCTCTACTAGTAGCATTAAGCATACTCCTTTATAGGTGTGAGCAAACAAGCTGTAAATCGTTTAACCAGACCAAAGCTAAAAACAGTCCAATCCGGTTCCAATATTTCTGAGAATCCGATTTTCGGTCCGGTCCCCATTTTATTTGCTAGAAAATGGAAACAACGGGACCGGACTGGTAATTTGCCAACTAATTAAATGTTAAGGGCCAGCCCAGCCTAAATGCCCAAGCCCAACTATCCTAACTCCAATTTCCCAAAGACTTGCGCGGCCGCAGACAATTTCTCCCTTTTCTAACCCTAATTCGTCGGGAAGGAAGATCGAGGTCCCTGAAGAGGAGAGCTTCACGGTGAGCGGGTGAAGAGAGCTTGGGGAGCGGAGGCCTCCGGGAAGGAAGGTCAAAGAGGAGAGCTTTACGGTGAGGAGAGCTTGGGGAGCGGAGGCTACCGGGAAGGAAGGTCGAGGAGGAGAGCTTAATGGTGAGAGCTTCTTGTTGCTCTCTTTGGGTGTATCTTCTATCTTGTTTAGGGTTTTATGACTTCTTTGTGTTTTTTCCTTGGCGGCTTTATCCCGGGAAAGAATGCAACAATATATCTTTTCCTTATTGTTTGATGATTCATATGGTCAATGATTATGGATATCCTTGATAAATTTAGAACTTGTGTTTCTCGTTTATGGTCGAGTTGCCGTCCTTGGAAGTAAACCTAGCCAATAGCTTTGCTAGATCCATGTATTATATTCAGATGTCTAGCTGTATTTTTGTAGTTATTTTTACTATTCTGCAATTGGCTGAAGGTCAATTCATTGTTTAAGTACTTTGGATTCCCATATTCTCTTTATGTGAATCGGGGAGTGGATACCCTGCCAAGGATTGATATCCTCCATATATAGGGAGGAGGCTAAATGTGTAAATTACCCATTATTCAATCACTTTTTCTCTCTCCTTTCACGTTTCTTCTACTTTTCTGACTTTTCATCTTCCAACAACATCTTCAGTTGCATTATTAGTTTGTTTTGTGACATTGGTGGTTTATTTGGTTGCATTGCTGGTTCAGTTGGTTGCATTATTGGTTTATTTGGTTGCATTACTGGTTTAGTTGGTTGCATTGCTGGTTTGTTTGGTTGTATTGCTGGTTTTATTGGTTCCAATATTGGTTTGAGGGATTGCATTGCTGGTTTAAGGGATTGAATTACTGGTTTTTTTTGTTGCATTAATGATTTGTTCAATTGTATTACTGGTTTGCTTTGTTGCATTGGTGGTTATTTGGTTGCATTGCTTGTTCTGTTGGTTGCATTGTTGGTTTGTTTAGTTGTATTGCTGGTTTCATTAGTTCTAATGCTGGTTTGAGGGGTTGCATTGCTGGTTTAAGGGATTGAATTACTGATTTTTTTGGTTGCATTAATGGTTTGTTCAGTTGTATTACTCGTTTGTTTTGTTGCATTGGTAGTTTATTTGGTTGCATTGCTGGTTCAGTTGGTTGCATTGCTGGTTTGTTGGTTGTATTGCTGGTTTCATTGGTTCTAATGCTGGTTTGAGGGGTTGCATTGTTGGTTTAAGGGATTGAATTACTGGTTTTTTGGTTGCATTGCTGGTTTCACGAGACCGACGAGGCCGGAGGAATGTGAAGAGTTTTTTTTCAAATCTTCTTTTGCTAATTAATTACTGATTCAAAATTTAAAAATCCCTAAAAAGTAGCAATCATTACTTAAAAAGTAGGAACTACTACATAAAAAGTAGAAAACATTAATTATTAAGATTTATTAGTTTTGAGTAAAAGTTTTAAATACCCTTGGTAATTAATAGCCATTAGATCAGAATATTTAAGAATATATTCTGATCTAATGACCCAAATCGTAGTCCCTATATAGTGAGAGTTTTGATCCTTGGCACATGGGAACCTTCTCATGGGAATAAATTTATGGTGACAGCTTTTCAGCTTCCTTATTGAAAGGAAATATGACAGACACATGATTACCTCGAACTTGTTCCTTCTTGAATAAACAAAGAGATTTTCTGCTTATACTGTTTTGGTTAAATTGAAGTTGGACAGTTGGTTACTGTTTTTGTTAAATTGAAGTTGGTTAAATTGAATTTGCATGTTCACTTTCAAGCATGTTTGCTTTAAATAGTCTCTATCTCTTTGTGATGTTTTCTTCCCACGGTTTTCCGGTTTGGACCGGATCAAACAACCCGGTTCCAATCTACACCGGATCCAAAACCAGTCCAGCCCAGTTATAAAAAATTTATAGAATTTTGTCCCGATTTTTCTGGTCCGGTCAACCTGTTCACCCCTACTCCTTTATAATGGGAGGAGTCCTTCATACAAAATATTGTTTTAGTTAATTTTCTTCAATATGATACTGTGAGCAACTAAAACACATCTATTGAAATCTCTCCCAATATTTATATAATGTTTTGCGAGAGTACTAGGTTATGTCACTAATCTCCTTCCTTTTAGATATCACTATTGAAGCCTGAAAGTCTTTATCCAACAAAAATATGTCATTCCAACCATAAAAAATATATCATTTAGGCAGCACAGAGACTTGGACAATTACATTTTTGTCCTTGTCTGTATAATACAGACCACACGCAACCTATACTCAAATCTTTTCCCACAAACAAACATATGAGTTGGATTTGAGTCATAAATGTCCAACCAATCCTAACGATGACACATAGGCCTCAGTATGGAACGTGAGGTCTGATATAATTCTCGACTTGGGCAACTGTCTCCATCTACAGTAAGGTTGCTTATAGCTAGAAGACTGCCTTGTTAAAAAACACAATCAGAATACAATCCATCACATTGTTGGAGCTCAGGATTGCCAATAAAATTGTCTTCTTCAGCATACATGCAATCGCTACTCGAATTCAAGCCCCAAAATACAGACGACCCACTGAGTCTCGAAAACAATTCACTGAGCGGGGAGATCCCATCTAACCATTCCAGTTGCTCGTTCCTTGTATATTTAGGACTCCGCAGTAACAAACTAGATGGAAAATTATTCTCAACCAAACAAAGTTCAAACAGAACACCAATCAATTATAAACTGAAGCCTCACATGTTAGAATTTCCATATCCAACCTAAAACCTTAAGCTAATGGATACGTAACTTTTCAACAATTATAAACTTGTCTACAACTCTTGCACTAAGCAATGTGAGATGTTCAACAAGCCCTCTCAATCGAGACTCATCAGACAAAAAATGCACGAGCTTTGATTCGCCAACGTGCAAGCACAACAATGGACACTATATCAACCCGCTTTGATACCATGTTAGAATATTCATATCCGATCCAAAATCTTAAGACAATGGGTATGTGAGTTCAACAAACTTGCATACCGCAAAACGAGGATTTTCACGAATAAAGTAACTTATGCCACCTTAGAAACCCAAAATTCCATCAACCAAAACAAAAACACACTCGTTCCAACTAAATTAGTCCAAACTCTCTAAATCTTTCACTCTACCAAAGCCAAATAACCCTCAATTGCGATGACCCACATCACGATTTCACCCAAAGTTTCCATCTTTAACATCTAAACACCAAAAAAAGGCTAAGAATAATAGGACCCAGAAAGGAAAAGACCTCACCTTCTCCACTCTCTAAGGGCGAAACCTTCCTCGACCATCTCAGATGGAGGAGGCAAGACGAGGCCGTTCCCGTTCTCAAACTCGCCGTAGACCGGAGGGAATTGCTCGTATCTGCCGTCTTCGTCGTCGAAGAGATGGGTCGACTCGGCCTGTGGGGCCACTGAATCGTCAAATGAGTCATCGAAAGTAGACATCTTGGGATTTCGTTTTCTTCAGATTTTTTTTCCGTTTTGTCGAGAAATGTGTAGTTCGACATTTTTGGGCCCATGTCCGTTGGGCCTGTGGTTTCGGCCCGTGATATTTGTGGGCCCATGGCTTCGATTTTTTATTTAGTGATGAGCCTACTTGGATTGTGGAGCACAAGATTAGCTCGACATATTTTTTTGTCGGAATCCTTTTTTATTCGGAGCCACAATTGCTTTAAGAATTTGATAAAGAAATTATTTTATCATTTCTTAAGTATTACGAGACATAATTAAATGAAAAAAAACTCTTAAGGCTTTATAGCGATAAAATGTACTTGGAGATCTAGTTTTTAGTTTATTAAAATATGAATTTTGAGAAATGAGAGATAATGAGATTATTAAATTGATTTTTCTCTTAACTAATACTTGAGATTATTAAAATAACCCTCACTCATTTTAAGCATTGAAAATTATTAAAATAACCTTCACTCAATAGTAAGAAAACCACAGACATCACATCAATAACTTAAGTCTATCTTATCTAATACAATATTGAGTAAAACCGATCAAGGTGAGAAAGACTGCATTGTATTAATCTAAGAACAAGAGAGATCTAATACTTGAGTACGACCTAATCAACTAACAAAATACATGGAGATTCGGGTAGACCCACGATTGGATCATGATCATGAAGACTATTCTGAAGCAGTTGTGGAATTTGAGAACATCATTAGTATCATTGATGTTATGACCATTGACTCTGAAAAGAACAGAATCAACCTTTTTACCAGCTGGACAAGTGACAACCTTATTTTCTCCTTTCAGGAATTCCAATAGGCAGCAAATTAATCATGTTCTGCATTTGGGTATCCTTCCCAGATTCAGCAATACCGGAAACACAGCCATCGTCATCATCCGCTCGCAACCTTTGCAATTATTGTTGCCATTTGTTTATTCCTGTTTTGAGATTATCAAATTGCTAGCTGTGAAAATGATGAGTTTGTTTACGAATATGAAAAATCTATCTATCTATTACTTTATAATTGTAGACTGAATATGAAAATTTTAACATTATATCAAAACAGATAAATTCCGTAACCATAGAATTAAATAATTATATCTCTATTTGCTTAATCTGGATGGTCCATCTTAGCAATATAAAACCATAAACTGGGTTAGAGTACGTAACTACAAACAAAATAAAAGGTTAAATAAATTAAATTAACTTTTTGTCATTTCAAAACCATTACTTCACTGCTTGTCTCTTATGTACAAAAGTGGTGACCCATATCTATAGTGAGTCTTCATATGACAATGGTCGCTTATGGACCCGAACCCGCTTCTAACGAAAAAAAGGGTTTGGGAATCAAAGAGACGTGTAAAGAAGAGTTGGGCTTCTTTTGAGACTTTCCTTGTCTTGTTGACCCAGGTCTTCAAGCTGTTCTGGTTCATGCATTTTTTTCTAATCAGAAGATGACACATAGCCATCATAATGGAATTTGAGTTGATGCTATTTATTACCCTCGACTTTGGGCAACTATCTCCATCCACAAGGTTGTCTACTGGCACAAGACTTTTTCTTTTTGTTTCGATAGGCAGATTTTTTTACTCATTCATGATTAAAACGATGGAGAACCTCCTTTCAAAGAATACTTAAATTGATAACAAAAATCTTGATCTCAAGTCAGGAACAGTATTAGAATCGAATTTCAATTGTTGTAGGTAGATCTGATCACGGTTTGAACTTGAATCGAATTGTTTTAAATTCAAAATTACCAAAATATTAAACCATATTCGAAGGATGAATCAAATACGAATTATGAACTTTCAAATTTGAATCGATTCGGTATTGATTCTTAACTATCAAATATTTAATAAAAAATATAAAACTAAGAATATGTGTTTAACAATTTTTAAACTATCAATTTTAAGAAATCAAATATATTGGGTCATTGGATCAATTCTTCTTTGAGATAACACTTGAGATTACTATAATAATACTCACTCACTTGGATGAAGCTAACAAGTAGTTACTATGAGCATAAGCTTATAATGTCGAACTTCATTAATATCAAAGGGTTTGGTAGGTTGAAATTGAATTTGATTTATAAATTTTTTTCATAATTTAGTTCGTGGAATCCATTTATTGCGTAGAATTTATTTACAAAATTTTTTATCGTCGTGTTTGATTTGTTAAAAAAATTGAGAAATTTATTTTGAATCCAACATTTTGTTCCTATTTGGTTAGATCACGAATTTCATGTGAACATCTTATTTTAAAAGCCTGCCAATGGTAAATATAATACATAAGCTAATATTTTTACAACAATGTACGTGGTTGTTAAGAAATTAAAAGTCTTAAATTAATTTGCAAATAAATTAATGTACTTAATTCGTGCAAAACTTTCTCATTCTTTGTAAATTGGAACCTGATAATTAATTTTACTGATGCCTGAGAAAAAATTAATTTTACTGATAAAATATTTTGTGGCGTTTACCCCACCCTTTGGTGGAAAACTAAAATAAATGAGACGTCTTTTGGGTGTCAATACTATACTAGTCCAAGATGGCTGCCTTAATTCTTTTGAAGATACGTCAAAGCAGTCAGAGAAATTTTGACGGTCATTTTCAGTCCATTAGTTATGGCATAAATACCCGGTGTAGGTTGGACTTCATCTGTACTCCGTGAATTTAAGGGATGCTCACTTTGACCATGTCTATAGTCCGGTATAATTTTCCACCTAAAAAAATGCAGGGTATTGTTATTTTCAATTGACTTAGTTTGAGAATGCCTTGCTTTGAGAATGGGAGGAGACCCAGTGAACAACTTTTCGGAGTTCAGGTCGTTATGGATTGCTAAATGATTTTATTGTAGTATCCACTAATTTTTAATATTATCAAAATTTTTGCTTAAATATAAAAATTGTTGCTGTTTCATACTATTGATATGACATTGAAATTTTGAATTAAGATCTTTTTAATGCTTGAAATGGTAATACGATGTTTGTTTACCATAAACAAAATGCTTCCCTTGGAATCAATGAGCAAACGGACTGAGTAAGTTATAATTTGTGAGCTTCATTTAATAAAATTTTGTTCTTAATGATTTGAAAGGTAATGTGATACCCCTATATGAATTGTGTGAAAGGCTTAAGTGATTTGATTGTTACTATCCATACCAACAAGGTATACCTTCTTTTCGGGCACACATCCTGAAAGAACTCCAAGGTTAAACGCGTTTGGCCGAGGGTAGGATCAGGATGGGTGATCTCCTGGGAAGTTTCCCAGGGTGCGTGCGAGTGAGGACAAAGCACGCTAAAAAGACCCGTATTTGTACAGTGGAGCTAGTCGGTCAAATCACGAGGCGTTACAGGTAAGCTGTCATCTGATTAAGAAAAATGAGCAAACAAATTGGTCATTTAAAAAAAAATGAACAGGCTTGTAATATGATCGTAATATTTCACATACAAATCAAACAAAAAGATATTCAAAAGATTGCGAGTGTCATAGTATAACAACATTTCAAATAGTCGTTTGTTAAGCCAGGTGGGGCCAAACATAATTGCACGAAACATGGGATGGATGTAGGATCCAATTTGATGGAGATCATCAATGGTAATGGTACTCACGAGGCTGTCTGGATCGTCTCCTATCTTCATTCAATTGCGCACTCATAAAAACATCCTTGACCTTGTGAAGTTTCCTGAGCACGTCGCCGAGGTTCGCACGTCGGCTAGGCGATTCCTCCGAGCACGAAACTGCAATCTCCAGAACGGATGTCAAACAACGGGTCTCGTGTTGTCTCATCTTCATATTGTTGACTGTTCTGTGTTCATCTCTTGCTGACGGAGTTGAACTTGAAGCTGCTTCTGTTTCGTCAATCTCTTGTACAAGAAGGTTTGGATCCGCTACTTGGATGGCACTTTCTGGTAATGCTTCCTTGGTGAAGTCTACAAGATTTAACCCGTCTACGAAGATGTCATCGGTTGGTCGTCTTCCTGAGAACATCTCCAATAGCAGAATTCCATAACTGTAGATGTCACCCTCTTTTGAAGCTGCAACACCTTGCCCGTATTCTGCAGCTCAAGAGTTGCATTAATCAACAATCAGGATTTCAATTTTGTCGACACTTTGTCATTTCCAAATGTAATGAAGTTATTTATCTTTTCAAACGATATCAGTTGAATCGGGAATTTCTTTTCTTTTCTTTTTTAATCCTATAGCTGGATAAATTGTGAAAGGCTAATTAAATGCCATGCAACAAACTAAAATGAATTAAAATTCTGACATTTTGATGGACAAGTATTATGTATGGAAACCATATACCATATACCTGGTGCGACATATCCGGTTGTTCCTGGAATGGCGAGTGTGCTGGTTTGACTCTCCAATGCGGTCGGCGATGTTGAAAGGAACTTTGCTAGTCCAAAATCCCCGACGTGTGCAACCATATCATCATCAAGAAGAACATTGCTGGGTTTCAAGTCACGATGAATGATTGGCACTTCGGAAAGATCATGAAGATAGTGCAATGCCGAAGCTACATCAGTTGCAATACTCAGCCTTTGCTGCATGTTTAATCTTCTTGGTGGTTGATTAACTTCGGAGTGAAGCCAATTCTCCAGGTTTCCGTTGGGCATAAACTCGAAGACCAGAGCTTTAAAGTCATTACCTTGGTAGTCCAAGCTGGAGCAGTAGGTAAGGAGCTTCACCAAATTCCTGTGACGAATGTTACTCATTGCATTGCATTCGGCTACAATGCTCTTGGCGGCTCCTTGTTGTTCAAGGTTGAGGACTTTGACCGCCACCGGTCTTTCCACTTGGTCAAGGAGCCCTTTATAAACAGAGCCAAAACTTCCATATCCCAGCAAATTTCGAGAAGAGAATCCACTAGTTGCGTCATGTAGATTCTTGTAAGAAACCATGATGTGAGGTTTTGGCCCCAATATCGGACTTGTTGGCTTCGGTTGAGATCGCTTCTTCCAGAACAGAAGTAACAAGACTATTACTGTAGCAACAAACAACAATACACAACCCATTACTATTGGAAGCTTGGGTTTAGCAGTCTTCCTTTTCTTTGATCTTGCGGATGGACATTTTGGAAGGTGAAGCTCAGGGATGCCACCGCATAGCCTACTATTTCCCTCCAAGAAGATAGCACTTGCATTCCCAAAGACTCCTCCGGTCGGAACCTCGCCCTCAAGATTGTTGAAGCTGATGTTTAAGTACTGCAAGTACGTCAGGTTCTGTAGAGCTTTTGGAATTTTCCCAGTCATGTTATTTTGTGAAAGATCCAGGATCTGGATTCCCTTCAAGGAGGCCATGGCTTCAGGGATCTCTCCTCGAAAGGAATTCCCTTGCATGAAAAGTGCTTCCAAACTCACACAGCCGTCGATGGTTGAAGGAATTTCACCAGACAGCAAGTTGTAAGAGACATTCAATGTAGCGGTTGTTGTCAGCTTTGCTATTGTTAGGGGTAAGGTACCTGATAAATGATTTCCAGAAACTCCAAAGTATTCTGACAATGAAGGAATGTTCAGGATCTCATCAGGTATCTTTCCCGTGAGACTATTTTCATCAACATAGAGGGAATTAAGATGTTGACAATTTCCAATGGAAGGAGGTATCACACCTTCTAGTTTATTGGAAAACAATCTGAGTTCTGACAGCTGGCTTAGGTTGCCGATGGAGGATGGTATACTACCCGATAACATGTTCCCGTCTAAGAATAGTGCTTGAAGTTTTTGCAGCTTCCCGATGTAGGACGGAATTGAGCCTATAAGGTGGTTACCCTCGAGGCCTAGTGTGATCAAGCCTGTGAGGTTATAAAAAGCAGGTGGAATTTTACCGTAGATTTGGTTGTCTGTCGCCAATATCCTGTTCAATCGGGATGAAAAGTTGGCTATAGAGTCGGGCAGAAGACCTCCAATATTGTTTTTCCCGAATGCTAAGTTTTCGAGGTTTCTACAACTTGCTAAAGATGCTAAAAAGTCTAGATCATCAGCAGAATTTCTTCCTATATTATTTTTCTCGATGTTGAATAACCTTAAACTAGAGAGATCTCCTATGTTAGAAGGAACTGGTCCAACAAAATTGTTTTGAGAAATGTCAAATAGTTGCAGCTGAGATGCATTAGCTAATGAGCTTGGAATTTTACCAGAGAGTTGATTCGCCCCAAAGAAGGCAATTATTAGGCTGGGAAGATTGAAGCCCTTGTCAGGAAGCCCTCCATGGAATTTGTTGCCAGATAATGACAACTCTTCCATAGAAGAGATGTTGAATAGAAATGGAGGGATCACTCCACATAGATTGTTGATTCCAACCGCGAACCAGGTTAGTTTTTTAAGTCCACTCAGCTCTCCCGGAATCTCTCCCACCAATCTGTTTACTTCCACCGTAATTACTTGCAGTGATGTAAGATTGCCAAGGGACGATGGAATCATTCCGGAAAGGGTGTTATCAGAAAGTACCAGAACTTGCAGCTTCAACAACGAACCTAGCAGAGGCGGGATCTTCCCGCTGAGCTTGTTGCCTTCTAATTCCATCATCTCAAGGTTGGAACATGAGGTCAAGTTGATAGGTATTTCACCCCCTAAAGTGTTGTTGTTAAGACAGAGTTCTTGCAGACGGAACAACTTGCCAACTTGTTGAGGTATTTCACCGTGGAAGCTGTTGTTTTTCAGATTGAGGACCCTCAGAAAGCTTAAATTTCCGATGTGAGGTGAAATTGGACCAGACAGCTTCTGACCTTTCAGGGTCAAATTTGCCACCCTCCGATGGCGAATGTTGCATGTGACTCCATACCAGCTGCAGTGAGGAGTGGAGCTGTTCCAGGAATTCAGGGTTCTAAGAGGATCATTGGTTATACTCTCTTTAAAACGCAATAGAGCGAGTCTATCGGTCTCATTTCCTAGGGAGCTTGCTTCAACGGATTGAAAATGAACAGAACTAATAAGAACCACTTGCAGATACACGAGCATTTGCATGGAGAATATGCTAATTCTACTGCTCAACCTCATTGGATCTTTAGATATTTTGGTTGTTGGAGATAGTTTATGTTTCTTGATGGAAATTATATCCACACCTTAAACATCCATATATAGATATTTTGCAGCTTCTTTGGCCCTTTTTCCGGGATAGAGTTTTCTTTGGCCCCTTTTCCGGGACAGAAGACCAAGACTTTTTGATCATTATGAATAATGGCGCTGGAAGATTTAGTTGTCACCGAAAAAAAAGTATTACTGAGGAGCACAGAATATTTATGTACAAAATATTGGGAAAAGATTTTTATTAGATTGCATGAAAGAGGTTGTGTCATGATGATAAGTTGGATAACAAACTTTAATTTTATAATCGAATTTTAGTTGATCACTTTTTTTTATAAGAATGAGATTATTGTCACCGACAATGTATCTTTTGGCACACTACTTGTTGATTTGGTCCATACGGTTGTTAGAGTTATCTTCCCCGTCGAGTAGATAGACTGATTTCTTGGAGCATGTGGTCCCTGTCGTGCAAACATCCACTTTGATAGACTTAAGTTCGAGATGCGAATTATAAAATATCATTCGAATAAATTTCATATAAAAATTTAAAATTTGAATTATGAATCATATGACTGATGAATTTGGGTTTTCATTTGTCCGAGGTATAGAAGAATTACAACGTCGTGACATGTCAGCACGGCTGGCTTCGCGACGACTACCGACGTCATCCCAGAATGAACCAACGACAATCACATGACGACTAGGAGGACGACCTCGTGATTGTAATTTCAAAGACATATAAAAAGTATGTCCTAAAAATATTAGGACAATTACCACTTTTCCCGACTATATTGTATTTATAGTAGTACAATTTGCGCCTAGAACTAACCTAAATTTGTGTCATCTAACAAACTAACAAGATGGAACAGTAACATTTTCTGATCAATTAATTTGTCATTTAGTGACACTAACATTGTCACGCTCACATGTTGATCATAGTAAACAAAATCTTTATACTTCCTGTAGGCGCTGCGGAAGCAAATTAGTAATTGGTCAAGTGAACGGACACGAACGGGGTAATTCAACGACTCTCTCAACTTCCGTTGGTTAAGCCGAGGTT
>SOPF01016363.1:1919-60556 GCA_012979155.1 Hypericum perforatum
GATTTAGTGTATTGGTTTACAGGTATAGTGTATTGAATTCTGAAATTGTGGATTAGTGTATTGAATTATGAAATTTTGAATTAATGTATTGAATTCTGAAATTTTGATTTAGTGTATTAAATTCTGAAATTTTGATTTAGTGTATTGGTTTACAGGTATAGTGTATTGAATTATGAAATTTTGACTTCAATTGTTTGTTTTGTCAGATCTGAAATTATAAATGGGACAGTTCAAAGTTCCTAGTCATAATGGGATAGCTGTAGATGAAAATGAAAAGGAAAGTGGAGAGAATATAGAGAAGGAAAATGGAGCAACTAAAAGAAAGGCAACAGAGAAAAATCTGAGATCAGACATTTGGAATGAGTTTTCAAGGTTCAAAGATGAGAAGAATGGTGGTTGGAAGGCGAAATGCAAGTATTGTTTAACTAGATTTTCAGCCGATCCTAGCAAAAATGGAACTTCCTCGCTGCGAAAGCACCTCACAAAGACTTGTAAACAAAGGCCATGCGTTGACTCCACTCAAACACAATTGAGCGTGACTAGAGCAGAAGCTGGTGGTGAAGCTATTTCATCTTGGAGGTATGATCCTCAGGTTTCTAGAACAAGATTGGCTGAGATGATTATTTGTGATGAATTACCTTTCAAGCATGTTGAGGGTTGGGGATTTAAGAGATTTGTAGCCTCATTGAATCCAAGATTTCGTATTTCATCACAATTTACTGTTCAACATGATTGTTATGCAATTTATCATGCTGAAAAGGATAAGTTGATGACATTTCTTAAAAAGACCAAACAACGGGTGTGTGTTACAACAGATACTTGGACTTCTGTACAACAAATCAATTATATATGCATCACTATGCATTACATAGATGATAATTGGAATCTTAGCAAGAAGTTGTTGAATTTTGCTACTATTGAATCTCACCGAGGATCAGATCTTGCTGTTGCCATTGAGAAGATTTTTTGTGCTTGGGGAATTGATAAAATTTTCACTATCACAGTTGATAATGCAAGTTCAAATGATGTATGTCTTAGACATTTGAAGGAAGAATATGGTTCAAGGGAATGAAGTATTCTTGGTGGTGACTTTATGCATATGAGATGTGTTGCACATATACTGAATCTTACTTGTGTTGATGGCTTAAATTTGAATTGTGCACCAAAAGCGGTTAAGTGCATTCATGAAGCAGTAAGATATGTGAGACTATCTGCAGCTAGAAAAAGCCTATTCAAAGAATGCATGATCATGGAAGGTGATCAAAGTAAGGTGGCATTGACTTTGGATGTAAAAACTAGATGGAATTCTACCTATTTTATGTTAAATGCAGCTTTGAAACATGAGAAAGTTTGGAAAAGGTTTGAAAAGGAGGATAGATGTTTTGCCTATGAGATGATGTCGGAGAATCATGATAAAGTAGGAGTTTCTGGTCCAAATGATTGGGAATATGTTCGGAAGTTGAATGATTTCCTTCGGTATTTCTATGAGGTTACTTTGAAGATATCTGGATCTAAATATGTCACATCTAATATCTTCTATGATGAGATTATAGGACTTGCCAGCACTTTGAAAAAATGGATAGAGAGTGACGATATAGATATGAGCAGGACTGCCTCAAAGATGAAAGAAAAGTTTGAAAAATATTGGGAAAGTCCTGAAAAGATGAACATGTTGATCTTTATTGCTGCTGTCATGGATCCTCATTATAAGTTAAAATTTATGGAGTTCATAATGCATTTTTTGCATGAAGATTCTCGTATGGCAGATAAGATGAAAAAGAAGACAAAATAAACTCTCCACAAACTCTTTGATCATTACAAAAAGGAGTTGGAACTTCTAGTTATTAATGAGAGTGATTCTGCTTCAAATGTCACATCTTCATCTATAAGTGAGATGAGTAGTTCATCCAATGTTGAGATGATGGAAATATATCAAATGTTTGATGGAGAGAATGGACAAGCTGCTAAGTCTAATTTGGATATTTATCTTGAAGAGGCACATGTGAATAATGCACCATCATTTGATATTCTTCAATGGTGGAAGGGGAATGCTATTAGGTTTCCTATCCTTTCTCAGATGGCCCGCGATGTGTTAGCCATGCCGATCTCTACCGTTGCTTCTGAATCTGCGTTCAGCACAGGGGGACGAGTGCTTGATGATTTTAGGAGTTCTTTGGCTCCTAAAATTGTTGAATCTTTATTGTGTTGTCAAGATTGGCTTCGAGGATCCTTTCTTCCTGATAATAAGGAAGATAATTCTGATGATCAAGATAAAATTGCATATGGTAAGTTACTAATTTTAAGATTATTTGTAAATTATCTAATGTGTTTTATTTGCTTACTTCATACTTTATTGGACAGAACTTAGTCGTGGTGATGTATTTGCAAGAGCTAATGAGATCATTGATGTTGGTGAAGACAACGATAATGAAGATGTCAGTGGTGAAGATAAGTGATGTATGTTGAAGTTGGAAGTTGAAAACTTTCGGATGTTTGTTGAATGATATTGTCATTTGCTACTTTAAATTGAAGGTTGAAATCCATGGTTATTTTTTCTCTTTAATCTATAATAGAGATTACAGATTCTGCAGCATTTTCTTTCTTTCAAGTTTCAACGTACATGTTCTTTCTTTTAATCCATGGTTCTAATGGTTCGGCCCAAAAACCGAACCAGGTTTTATGGTTCAGTTTGGAACCGAATCCTATACTCTTTGGTTCTGGTTCCGTTCCTGTTTTTTCATTGAATTTGGTTCTGGTTCTCATGGTTCGGTTCCAGTTTGGACCAGTTTGGTTCGGATGCTCACCCCTACACATGCATAGTCCGGGCCTTTGGGCACTTTAAGGTATATTGGGTACTTGAGTTGCACATTATACTTTTTAGTCCACTTCATCTCAAGGAGATAGAGGAGCCCTAAAATTTTGTAAAATTCTGAGTGGTCTAGAAAGCAAACAGACGATAGGACTTGAGGTTGAGTGGATAACTCTGTACTTTGATAAGATGCAAGTATCTCCAAGATACCCCAAAGAGGTATGATATGTTTGGTAGTCCAAGATTGCTACCATCTATATCTTTTCAACTACGAGACTTTGGCACGCCCTAGTTCTAGCAGAAACCTACTATGACAGGCTTCATTTCCTCACAATCCCCTTCTATTCGTGTTTAGCTACAAATACCAATTAACACTTATGCCACAAGTTCCCACACGTAAACTTTCAATTATTAAAGTACATTTAATAGTTCTTTGAATTTTAGGTAATTAATTTTTCTATTTTCTAAACAAGCTTACTTTTGTGACTCCTCAGATGGATATGTATAGCAGTCTAGAGTTTGAAGAAAGTAATGGTGAAACTAAAGAAGAAGCAAGGGGAGTAGGTCCTTCTAATGAGCAACAAGAAGAAGCAGGGGGATTAAGTCCTTTTGACGAACAACAAGAAGAAGCAATAGGAGTTCGCATCTAGATAGGGTATCCAACGAAGGAGGCAAGAATAGACTGTGCAACAGGAGGATGTGTGGTCGGTCCAGGTAAAAACAAATGGAGTAAGGGGTTTATAATGGTCGAGAAGAAGGATAAAGCTCCAAAGAAAAAATAGGAAGGTATGATTGTAATACTTGCCAAACATTTGTGATGTTATGAATCCTGCTTATTACAACACTTGTTCATTTTTAATTCCACGCAAATCTTAATCATTTGATAACTAAATAACTTGGTGATAATGTTCAAATAAACACACATAGTTTCTTGAGGAAAGTGACTATCCATTATTGTGTTATCATGATCCCGAGCTTGATCTGAGTTTTATCAAAAAGATCTTGACAATATTTTCTTGCCAGACATGAAGCCAACCGTGTGGATAATGGTACTTGACCTTCACCTAAAAAATAAAGATTTTGTCAGTAGATTTTATGAAAAAGGTATTTGCATATGTACAATTCACACAATATTTAAGTAGGCTTACATTCTAGAGAATGAGAATCGAGCTTGAATGTATGGTCCCAACTGGCACTTCTATAAAACCATCAATGTCACCTAAATTTGTTAAACAGAATTGATCAGTACATATGTACTATATTAGTTCAACCTATTTAGAAATAAAGTTCATACATTCTGACCATAAATTTTCCAAAACAATGAATATTCACATCGTGCATACTCTCCATACGCACAAACATATGTTAACGATTGCAAAAGCATTAATTAGCAAGTCGTAATAATAAAATTAACTAAAAAGTAGTTTAATGACATTATATCTTTGATGAAACAGTCACATCAGATATTCTTGTAGGCCTCAATTGATGTCCCGCAAAATAGCCATGTGCATTTCAGTGTCAAACCTATACATGAAAATTTGTGAATATTAATATGTATATTATTCCTCGTGAAAACAAAATTAATTAAATACCTTGCTTCTGAAGATAGTCCATCACATGCTTCCACGCATCAAGCTCACCAAGTAATTATTTCATTGCCTTGGCCTTCGCTTTTGGATCAATGTAACTTGCGGGTGGCCTTGTCAAATGTTTAAAGATACCCCTAAACTTAGAGTCATAGCATTCCTACATTATTTTGCTTGGTAGGTAAATGACAAGAGGTGGTGAATGATACTCAATCTTGTCCATACACTTATCATTAGATCCTATATGAGCCTTTCCGTGCCTGCTCATGTCTGAATAAATTGGAAAAATAAACAAACCTCAAACAGACTATTAATGGGAAGCTGATTTAACAATATTAATCACTAAGTTTAGATCATTACATTACATACAAAAGATAAGTATCACTACAAATGATGTGTACTAGTACTAGGTCTGTTTGCTGCCTTGGCTGCGGCCCTAGCTATTGCTCTTGCTTCCTTTGTAGCTCTAACTAGTGCAACGGTAGTAATGTCTATACAATTGGCTTTACGTGGCTGGCCGTTCATTTACGAACCCCTTTGATTAACACGACGGAAGTTGTTCCTTGATCGAAGTTATCTTTGTTACTATCCTACCAAGTTACCCCATCCGCACCAATTCACACGTTCGTTCCAGCCAAATCACAAATTCAAATAAGCCTGGTTCTGCAAACCTAGTATAAAATTTTAAGCCTTTCGCTATGCTACATCAGGTGGTATCAAAGCCTGAGCCACGATTATCTTAATCCCCGTATTGAGATCGAGAGTTTTCTTATCCGTGAGTTGCGAGAGATCCAAACACTACAAACCGTGTAACATGATTTGTGACCTAAGGATCTGAATCTCAATTATCCTCCTAGCACCACTACAAATCCGTTCCAAGACATGATGGATCTTGATTTAGATCGAAGATTTATAAATATGGAGATCAGGAGATTATCAAATGATTGGACAAACTTGGAAATCAAGCATCGTCTATTACGCATCAATCTATTGTTCGTGCAAAACCTGAAGAAGAGGTGATCGAACAAAGATGTACCCTTGGACAAAAGGAACGAAAGTATGGACAATCAAGGAGTGTGGATTGTTTGTGCAAAGGAAATTTTGATCCATCTTGTAGAATCCTGGATGCCGAAGAATTCTTTAAGAGCATTGATTCGGATAAGTTGGTTGTTCCTTCAACCAATCCGTGCTTGTCCAACAAACCAAGTGATGCCCCTAAAAATTCGCAAATACGAGAAACAGGGGAAGAGAATTATGATGTGTACGAATTAAGAGTTGAAGAAGTTCGCAAGGAGTCTGAAGAAGAGAAGAAAGATCAAGGTGATCTGTATAAAATTGAAGAGATTTGTGACGTGTTACATAAGGAAACTTTCATTTCTGAAAAGAAGGATGAATTGCAACAAAACAATCTCTTCAGGAATCGTTGTTACATTGAAGATGGATTGTGTGAAGTGATCATTAATAAAAGGAGTCAAGAGAACTTTGTCAACAAGCAATCTGTTGCAAATTTAGGGTTAAACCCAACACCATGTCCCGAGCCTTGTTTGCCAAGTTGGATCCAATCTGGAGGAGAGTACAAGGAGAAGCAAAGAGCAAAACAAGCTGAGTTGTTACCATCCAAGCCGAAGCAATTAAAGAACAGGCGGAGCAATGCTTCACATGCTTCAAACTTGGTTATGCATGATGGCTTGTATGGATGGTGTGATACACCAAGTGTACGCCTTGATTTGAAGTCTTCCCTTGGTCCGTTCGTGATCAATTATTTTGATGACTTGCTAAAGGAACACAAGTCAGAGGAAGAGCATTTTGAGCAAGTAAAACAAGTTCTTGTGGCTTTACAAAGTCACGGCCTCATGATCAAACCAAAGATGGGCTTGATTTGGGAAGGAAGACTATTAATTCTAGGGTTTACCGAAAGAGGCCATAAATTTCGTAGTGTTGATATGCATATTGAAGCAATCAGAACCTGGCTAACTTATATGCATATCAAACACTTGAGAAGCTTTCTTGATTTGGCCCGTTCTCATCAAAAGATCATCCACAACTTCAGTGCACTCATAATTCCCCTCATTGCCTTGCATAAGAAGCAAGCCTTGTTCCCTTAGAACAACGAAGCTGACCCTTTCTTTCGGGTGCTTCAAGGAAAATTTAGCACAACACCAAACTAGACTACGCTACATCAGAAGCTTCACGCCATGTTACGAGTTTTCAAAGTTTGGGAATTGCAAATCCAAGTTAATACGGATATCATATATCTTTGGGAGTTGCCAATCCAGATCATATGCAAAAGTGGCACTTCCAAGGTAGTTGTGGATGTTGCGACTCAAAGGCAGAATCTACTTGATAGAATTCATGAATTTACCACTACTTTTGAATGTTACAACAGAGATGAAGAAGATCAGGGCAACTTATGTTTGTTGTGCAAGCATGGCATAACCGGGAATGATGACCACTTGTATGACAAGTTGTGTATGAAAAATGTTCAACTGCGCATTCTAAAGTTGCAATTTTATGAACAATGGTTGTGCATGCTATCCATAATCGGGTTGTCAAGTGTGCTGCGTGATTATGACATGAAACCAAGTCCTAGGGTTGATGATTTGTCCGTGGCAAGACCCAAGAAGTGCCATCTAAATGTCATTCCACCTATGAATCAAGCTCGGAACGTAATCAAGCATTGGAGCGAGCCATCCGAAGATGCAATTGTGGCTCAAAGGACCCATGTTGATTTGTTTAGGCATGATCGAATCTTCCAACCATCCGAGCAAGTCATGGATGATGACTTTTCACCATATTTGGATGCCTTCCTACTTCCATCACAGCTAGGAGCTCGTGGACGAGCTTTGTTCCAAGAAGGGGAGTATGATGTAGGACATCCCAGACACTCAGAGTTTCTACATGATCCACCTTAATCCAACGTGAAAACATGCCAAGGATCAATTTGTTATTTGCCTTTCTTAACGAATTGATTTGCATTTCAAGACATTTTGGGGTATTAAGTTGCATTCTTGCATTCTAGAAACCAATAAGACCTTAGTGTCATTCTAGTCTTTACGTTTTTTTCAATTCAGTTCCAATTAATTATGATGTATGTTCATTCATGGCTTTTGGTTGTAAGTCACTTCGTATGTCTCATTTTATTTTCTATAAGTATGTAAGTCCTATGAATGTAATGATTAGATTATGAACTATTAAATTGAGATTATTCTCTGAAATTACCTTTCGTGTAATTTATATGCGTGGATTCGCATAGCTAGTACGTGGATTCATACATTTTAAGCGTGGACTCGCTTGTTGTGCATGGACTTACAAGTTATCTAACATCTGCCCGGCTGGCCGTTCGTTTACGAACCCCTTTGATTAACACAATGGAAGTCGTTCCTTGATCGAAGTTATCTTTGTTACTATCCTACCAAGTTACCCCATCCACACCAATTCACACTTTCGTTCCAGCCAAATCACAAATTCAAACAAGCCTGGTTCTGCAAACCTAGTATAAAATTTTAAGCCTTCCGCTACGCTACATCAACGTTCTACCTTAATTCTACTTAACAATGGGCGATCGGTCATTTGTTCAGTCTGCCAGGCGTACGCCAGACAAGGTTGGCATGCACAAACCTTCAACCAGCCCGAAGCTCAGGCACGTGCCAACTACACTTGGCACGAGCCAAAGGCTCTTGGACGAACAAACCTAGTTTGCACTAATTTGGGCTAGCGTGTACCAATATATTAGCAGAATTGCAGCAAATTGCAATAAGAGTAAGTAGGGGTTGTCGTACCACAGGGATTGAGTTTTTAGGCCTACTCTTTGGTTCACTTACTAGTCTAGGATAAAATTATGAAGTTTGGTTTGTTAATCACACTATGTAAAGTCTAAAACACAAATATAAAGATCACAAACATAAGCTATTGGTTTACTAGTTACTTACTTACTATGAACAACAACTTAGGATACTAAAATGAGTAAGGTACATAAGATTCAGGGGGTTTATTGAGTAAGTGGTGTGGTCCGAGTGGTTCTAAGGCAACATCAACCCCACTTTCGTGCAAGATGAGTCTAAATTGCTACTTAACTAGGCTTAGAAGGGTAGATATGTTCTTTCGACCCTACCAACCATCTAAACTAGCCAATTATAAGTTTCGACCCTACCAACCATCTAAACAAGCACCAATTATAAGCTTCACTCAAAGGACAATAAGTAGGTCATTAAGGAAGATTTCTCTCCTAGCAAGAGTACTCATCATCAAACTAACCTTTTCATCAATCCTATCTCCTTTTGGTCTCAAGTTTTGACTAGCTACTAAGGCTTGGTGATCAAGCAAGTCTAAGTATGGTATGAAGCACATTAATAAGAACACATTTATAGACATACTCAACCCTCAAATCAGTGGCTACATGCAAGGTAACAAGGCACTAAACTCAATGAAAGACTATTCACACATGCTTATATAAACAATATACATCTTTATTAACATATGAAAGAGTAAAGGTAAGAAAGCTTAGCTAAGATCTTCAAGTTTTCTTGGCTTCACATCCATGTCCAAGAACAGAGAGAGTGTTTGGTTTTTTGTCTATTTCTTACCTCTCTCTTGCACACATATAGTTCTACTAGCAAAAATAGTCTATATACTAACTTACTAATGAAGTAGTAAACAAAATATCTAATCTAACTTATCCTACCTAAAATATCTATTATAAAATATCTAAGAAGTCAGCCAAGTTGTCCCCCCTTCCTTATTGAAAGCCTTAAGCCAAGTTAAGTCAATTTTTTATTTGTTTGTCCAACACTCAGATTTTTTTGTTTTTGCCAGACTGGTCTGGCGTGTGCCAGCTTCACTTGGTGTGCGCCAGGTCTTTGCCAATTCTTTTTTTTTGAGTGCACATGGTTGTCTGCATGAATGGTCATTTAAGTAATGGTTACTTGGCGTGTGCCATATCCATTGGCGTGCGCCAGCTGCTCGTGCTTTGCACTTCTTGGCTTCACAACTTCCCTCTCGTCCATGCCTTCACATGTCTGCTCAATCATCTTCCATTTCTCCTTGAATAGGCTCTTAAGAACAAGCAAACTCAATGAAAAATGATAAACTCTACAAAAACACACAATGAATGAAAAGTAACACTATGACAACTAAAATGCAAATAAATCAACCTAAAACACTAAGAATGACCTACTAAAAGGATACGAATAATGAGTGTATTTCACACTCATCACACCCCCACACTTGAATCTTTGCTTGTCCCCAAGCAAAAACTCAAAATGCAGACAACAACCTAAACGAAAATCAAATAAGAACAAACAAACATATAACAAGGTAAAGACATGGCATGAATGGCTCAACACTTAACTTTCCTCAAAAACATCAACTCACATCACAATGAAATCATAAACTAAGTAAGTTCATCAATTCAAAATGCAAAGCACAACGAACTAGTAGACACCTCAACACTCAATTATTTAAGCAAGTGTTAACTCTATGTAAAAGACACTAGAAGGTTGACCTCACGAGGATAGAAAAGTGTTTTACTCATATAATCTGTAGGGTCAACTTCATATCACTTGCATACATGTCAATATATCTCAAAGCATCCTATGTCATACTCAGCGTTATCTAAAAGTTGCAATGGTTGTTAATGATGGGGGGTCTTTTTATCAGGTTATAATGGGGCTTAAGGTCAAGGTGAGGTAAAATATTTAGATGGTAGCTAAACCACTCAATCCGAGGACATGTCACAAATATAACTAATCACTCATCTAATCTAAGCATCCTCACAAATATCATATTCATAAGCACACTCCTCAAATAAACCAATGAACTAAGACCCAGAAGCACGAGTTTTTCCTAGACAATATGCCTTATTCAACTTTACATTCTTTTTCATTTCTTTTTCTTTTCTTTTTCTTTTTTTAATATATAAATAATACTTATTCACAAACTTCAATAAACTATACAAACTTAGCATGTTCTAGGCAACTCGACTTCTTACATGGGCCAAAACTACAATATCCCAACGACAATAACCCAAATTAAACCTAAGCTACAAACTAAACCCAATACATTCCCATACAAACAAACCTAAATGTCCTCAGACTGGATGATAAAAGGTAAGGAAGATGGTTGATATAAGGTTTAAGATTGGCTTCCTCATCTAAGATCAAGAAAAGGCTAGCCTCAATGGGTTTAAATAATGGATATATAAGGGATTTTGGCTCTAAAGGTCTAGGCTCAATGTCAAAAAATGCCCCTATCTTTTCACTAACTTCCATACAACCTAGACTACGATAAGTACTAGTAGGATACCTCAATCAATTGACTCTAGTTTGCATCTCATGAAAAATATAGAGAATAATGTCTCTTCTATTGGCTTAAATACTTACTAAGTGCACTCAACAACCCTCTAGTCTAGTCTACATAGTGAGACCACTAGTCTAAACAACAGAGTGCAAGATTTCTACCAATTCCTAGGCTTTGCACTCGAACTAAATCCCTAACTAAGAGAATGATCAAATTCTAACACAAGTTGAAATTTTTGCGGGGGTCAAATTTTTGAAAAATTCATGCCAAGTCTAAATCTAAACAAAACAACCTAACATACTAACATGCTAAGCAACCTAAAAGGAAGATTCCTAGAAGGAACCCTCCCCCACACTTGAATGACACATTGTCCTCAAGGTGTCTAAGGTACTAATAAGTACCTAATCATAAAAAAAAACAAAGGTGAGATAGGTTTACCTCGATGATCTAGTACGTTAAGAAGCATCAGGGAAATTTAACCCTTAAGAGCTCAACTGGGAGCACTTCTGTACCAAATCACCAAAGATATGAATAAACTATCTCAAAACATGCAACACATTAACTCACTAATGGCGTGTCATGTAAACTACCTCCTTGTAACCTTTTTGGCTTTAAGCCTAATAGGATCACCTTGTAGTAACACAATACGAACATTAAATGAGTTACAAACACATAAAATAAAAAACAACAAAATCAAAAGACATAAAAATAAACAAACAAAGAAAATAAATAAATAAAACAAAGAAATAAAAAAAGGAGCTCCCTCTCAATCATCTGAAGTGGGAGTAGGTGGTGGGAATATGAAGCCGCTACCAAAGTTCTCTACCTATTTGCACATCCACTCAGCATGTGCTCGTTACTGCTCGTAATGCTCCTACTGGCGCACTATATGAGCTCTCTGTTCTGCATAAAATGCCCTCTGCTCCTCTCTCTGAGCTCCAAGCTTGGCCTCTATACGAGCATTGTAGTCGTACCGGTAGTCCTACACGGCTGCATTGCTAACTGCATAGTCCTACAGTTGCATGCCATAACCATGAAACTACTCTCTGTGACCCTGTAGTTATACCTGCATCGCAGCAAACTGGTCACATAAATACTGCATCTCCATATGTGAATCAGGTGCCTAATGACTCGGCCCTGATTCATCATGCTGGGCCTGGTACTGATGGCTGGGGCCTACTTCATCTGGGTCCTGACTAGGACCCTCCTGTCCCTATGCTGGCATTTGCCCTGCTACTCTAAGACGATCTTGAACCACCTTTCTCTCTTCCTAAGGCTTGTACTTGACAATCTCCCTGCCATTACTTGGTGTCCTCTTGATCAGCTTGTTGTAGTGGAGTTTCTTGATGTTAAGCTAAACTGGTTCCACGATTGATCCTCGAAAGTCTTCAAACTACTCAGAGAAAAGGTGATGTTGAATGTGGGAAATAATATGACCTAAGTACAGATACCTAGGTTCCCTATCACTAATGGAATGTGCAAAGCAGTCAATCACCATGGCAAATGTGCTAAAAGGTATGTCATGGCATAGGTAGTTGATGGAGTAAAGCTGATATCAGAACACTTTAGACTCTTCCCATTGACCACTGAAGGTCAGAGTCATAAAGTGATGGAGGATACCCAAGTGTGGTTCTCTAATTAGTGCATTAGGTGCCCTCCCTCACTCGTATCTCTCAAAACCAGTAATCTCTTGCCATGCCTGATGGGCCTTACAAGCAGGTGTGAAGTCTAAAGTACCTACTCCAGACTTAAGTCTAAAAAGGTCATTAAACTCAAGTTCATTCATGCCAAAATTAGTATCAAAGACAAGTGTAGTGAATGAACCTTTGTTTGCCGCAACCTGCAAAGTACAATAGAACTCTAATACCAGCTCCTGCCTAGCCATTATTTCTCTATTCTCAAAGTAATGCCACCCCATCTTCCTAATGGCCGACCAAATTTCCTATCTACCCCCAATATCTTCATGTCATCCCAATTAATTTTGAAATGACTAAGGGTAGTAAGTTGAGAAAACTTTTGATACCTCTCTCCCTCCTAATTGTGGAAGATTACGAAGGGAGCGTCATAGCAGTCGCGGATGTCTGGGAGTGGAGATTCTGGTGGTGAAGGCGTATGGTTTCTCGTGCGCTTTCTCCTATCCTCACATCAAATCCGGCTAGATCCTGCATTATCTACCATTGTAAATCACATTTTGAGTGTTGGGTAATGTGGGAAAATGGTCAGGAAGGATTGGGCTCAGTTGGTTTCAAAGTTTTTGGTGGCAAGAGAGTTTGGGTTTTGAAATTTTGTGAAGAATGGCACACGCCCAAGAGTTTTATAAATTGTTTTGCCCAAAATTGGCATACGCCAGGTCCATTGGCATACGCCAGGTCCGTTGGCATGCGCCAACTATGTATGAACTGCAAAAACTACACACTAAAGATTAACACATAATAAACAAACATGATAATCTAATTTTTTTGGCTTTATATACGCTGCATTCCGGGAAAGCTTGAAAACTAGATGCCCCATCTTCATGAGTCACAGGTGCAACTTCGACTTTCGCAATTTGCACATTATGAATGGCATACCATGAGGAACTACCTTTTCGTGCAACCTTTTCAGCTCTAAGCCTAATAGGGTCACAATGTAGTAGCACGGTACGCTCAATTTGCAAGTTAGTGCTATTCTTGCTACAGTCTCCGTCATGTTTTAACTTTCCACACCTGGGGCAAAATTCAAATCTCTTCATCCTCCTCTTGTAGGCACTCTTTGATATTCCTCTAGAGTGTCTTAAGAAGTTTTTGTCTCGTTGCTCAATTCGCAAAGTCTCTTTCGCTAGACAGAGAATAATGAGGCAAACGTCAATTAAGATTTTTCTAGAAACTAAGACACTAACTAGATGAATATACTTAGCACAAAATATCCTGTTCTTTATTCTCTGCAGGTAAAAGAGCCTTACTCTATTCCAAATATTCATGCATTAGATGGCACATAAACCGATTGTACCTCCGCATCTCAATTAATAACGCCCCCTCCAATATAGATTTTGCATCGTTGGCCGTTGACTCTAAAGACTAACCCCTTGCTATCTTTCACATCAAGTGCTCCAAAAGGGAATACCTTGGCAATCTGGTATGGGCTACTCAACTTGGATTTGAGCTTACCAGGGAAGAGTCTTAGTCGCAAGTTGTAGAGAAGAATATGCTGCCCCTCCTTAAAATCTTTCTTAATGATATGGGCGTCATGTCTTCTCTTGGTCTTTTCCTTGTAGAGTCTTGAGCTCTCGAATACCAAATCATGCATTTCCTCCAACTCTTTAAGTTGGAGAATTCTATGGTCTCTGGCCTTTTTGTAATCGTAATTAAGGGTCTTAATTGCCAAAAATGCACGATGCTCAAGCTCCACTGGAAGATGGCATGCCTTGCCATAAACAAGCCTATAAGGCGACATTTCTATTAGTGTTATGAATGCTATTTGATAAGCCCATAAGGCATTATCAAGCTTGTTCGACCAACCTTTCCTTGCTATACCGACCATCTTTTCTAAGATTTTCTTAAGCTCTTGGTTTGAAAGCTCAACCTGTCTGCTCATTTGGGGATGATAAGGTGTTGCCACCTTGTGCATGACCCCATATCTCTTTAGCATGACTTGAAATTGCTTGTTGCAGAAATGTGACCCAATATCACTGATTATCGCTTGTAGTACTCCAAATCTCAAAAAGAGCTTCTTAATAAATCAGATAACTACTCTAGCATCATTTGTCGGTGACGCCAAAGTTTCTACTTACTTTGAAACATAGTCTACTCCTACCAAAATATACTTGTTGCCATATGATGTTGGGAAAGGTCCCATGAAGTCTAATCCCCAAACATCCAAGAGCTCAATCTCTAAAATTCCAGATAATGGCATCTCATTTCTCTTTGAGATATTTCCCATTCTTTGGTAGCGGTCACACTGCTCAACATAACTATGTGTATCCTTGAAGATGAAAGGCCAATAGAATTTGCATTCGAAGACTTGGGATGTAATTCTTATAGCTCCATAATGATCTGAGTAAGGAGTGTTATGGCATTGCTCTAAAATGTTTGCTACTTCCTAACTTGCAATGCAATGTCAAAGAACCCCTTCACTGTACCTCTTGAAAAGGTACAGATCATCCCACACATATATCTGAACATCCCGTGGAAATTTCTTCCTTTGAGGATAATTCACATACCAAGGAGCTTCTACTCTACTCATCATCATCAGAGTTTCATCCAAAAACTCTTCTTGAATATTCCCTTCAATCTCTATACCGTTACTTTTCTCTAGCCTAGAGAGATGATATACGACAACATTTTCTGCTCCTTTCTTGTCCTTAATGGATAAGTCAAATTCTTGGAGTAACAAAATCCAGTGGATCAAGGGAGGCTTGGCATCTTGCTTTGAGAACAAATATCTAAAACCTACGTGGTCAGTATAGATTATCACTTTCGACCCAAGCAAGTATGGCCTGAATTTTTCACCAGCATAAACAATCGCAAGCATTTCCTTCTCTGTGGTTGTATAATTTAGTTGAGCTCCTGCCAATACTCTACTTGCATAGTAGATGACGTGGAGCTTCCCCTCTTTCTTCTATCTTAGCACACAACCCAAAGCGAGATCACTCATGTAACATATCAATTTGAATAGAAGCTTTCAGTACGATGATGAAATTTGCAATTTGGTTGTACCCTGAGTACCCATCCAAACAGCAATAATAAGAATACCCCGCTATCCTTTCCAACATTTGATCAATGAATGGAAGTGGGAAATGATCTTTTTGTGTGGCGTCATTCAATTTACAATAATTGACGCACACTCTCCATATGGTCATAGTTCTAGTTGGAATGAGCTCCCCTACCTCATTGATCATAACTGTCATTCCCCCTTTCTTAAGGACAAAATGGATCAGGCTAACCCACTCACTACCTGAAATTGGATAAATAATTCTTGCCTCGAAGAACTAAATCACTTCCTTCTTAACAACCTCCTTCATATTAGGGTTAAGTCTCCTTTGTCGGTCTACTTTCAGTCGCTCCATCCTCCATGTGAATATGGTGTATCCCAATTTTTAGGCTTATTCCCTTGATATCAGATATTTTCTAAGCAATGGCCTTAATCTATTTGTTCACAACTATGAGCACTTTCCCTTCTTCCTCCTTAGTGAGCTTGTTTGATATTATAATCAATAACTGCCCTCCATCTATTAAGAACACATATCTCAGATGCGAGGGTAGCTCTTTCAATTCTAAGGAAAGAGCCTTTACAATTGAGGGTGGAGTCCTATATTTCAAATGAATTTCGAGCTCCTCAAGTAGACCTTTCTTGTCAATTTCCTCCTTTACTTCTTCCACAATATCCTCATCTTCTATCTCTTGTTCTTTATCCTCAATTCTAGAGATATTTTCCTTGCAGAACTCGAGGATACACTCATCTACAATATCAATTTTCATGCACATCCCTTCATCAAGAGGATGGTCCATAATACTTATCATGTTAAACTCAACCTTCTCGTCTCCAATTCTGAGTACCAATTTACCATAATGCACATCTACCAATGCATGTGCTGTGTTGAGGAAGGGTCTGCCGTAAATTAGTGGACAGTTCTTGTCCTCAGAGAAATCTAGAACCACAAAGTCAACTAGGAAGATGAACTTGTCAATTTTCACCACAACATCCTTAACCACACCGAATGGTTTCTTAATAGTTTGGTTTGCCAACTGGAGAAGCATTGAAGTTGGCTTAACTTCACACAAACCTAGTTTTTGAAATGTAGACAAAGGCATCAAGGTGATACTTGCGCCTAAATCACACAGACATTTTGGAAACTCAATTTCACCAATGAATAGGGAATCGTAAAACTCTCTGGATCTTTTAGCTTCATCGAAAGATTCTTTGAGATTAGAGAGTTATAGTCAGCCATGAGGGTAACTATCTCTCCATCCTCCCACTTCTTCTTCTTAGTGACGAGTTCCTTTAGAAATTTGGCATAGTGTGGAACTTGATCTAGCATCTCTAAGAAAGAGACACTTATTTGAACGTTCTTTATTTTCTCCATGAAACGGAAAAATTTATCATCCATCCCCGACTTTCTCTTTACCCTATAAGGATAAGGTAGAATAGGAACCATTGGTGGTGGTGGTACATACACTTCTTCTTCCTTCGTAACTTCTTCTTGCAGGACTTTATCTTTCAGAACTTCTTCCTCCTTATCTTTATTTTAAAAGATTTTCCACATCACTCTCCTTAGCCTTCTCTTTGACTGATTGAGAAGCTAATTCCTTGCCACTTCTCAAGGAGATTGCATTACCTTGGCCTCTAGGATTTGTCTCAGTAGAACTTGGGAGAGAGTCAGATGCTCTCTGTGCATTTGTCTTTGCAATTTTCCTAAGTTGTACTTCCGTGTTGCTCATGGCAGTCGCTTGCCCTTTTAGAAATTGTTCCAAATTGTTCTGCCTTGCTTCCTGGGCTGCTAATGCCTTCAAATTTGACTTTAGTTGTTGGATGATTCTCCAGTTTGTTGGATGAATTTCTCCATCTCGTCAAATCTCTCCTTAAGGGCTACCATTCTTTCTCTCAAAAATCCACGTGGTTGAAAACCAGGTGGTGGTCCTTGTTGTGGGACACGTAAAGACAATCCTTTATTAGGAACGATTGCCATATTGTAATCATTATTTCTTTCTTTCCATGAAACGTTAGGGTGTTTCTCCATCCAAGATTGTATGTTGAGGAATATGGGTTGTTACCCATTCGGTTTCCTCCTTGTCCTTGACCACTAACAAAATTGACCTACTCTATAGGTTGGTTCATCATGGAAAATTGACTAATTTTGTGGCCAATATTGCCACAGGCTTCGCAATGCTATTGTACAACAACAGCATCAACTTTGTTTAGGGTTAAATCATGCAAAACTTTGTTTAGGGCTAAATCACGCAACTGCTTTGCCATTAAATCCAACTGAGCTAAAAAAGAAGAGGAAGCATCAAGTTCAATCATTCCTCTTTTCTCACTTTGCTCAGTTACCTCCCTTAACTCTCTGATGGGTTGTTTTTTTCTCTTATTGGTGATTATCCTGTTTGTTGCTACCAGTTCTTCCAGAATATGGTGGGCTTCACCCCTTTTCTTTCTCAGGAAATTTCCATTGGAAGCTGAATCAACAGTTTCCATTGTTGTTGGTGACAGGCTAAAATAAAAAGTTTTAAGTAGAGAATCCTCAGACAAACCATGGTGCGGACATTTTTGTTGCAAATCCTTAAATCTCTCCCAAGTTTCACTCAAAGACTCTCCTTCATATTGTTCAAAGTTGGTGATCTCCTTAATGAGTTTGTTAGTCTTTGAGTATGGGAAATATTTGTCAAGAAAAGCATTTGTCAATTGCTCTCATGTGGTTATTAGAGTGTCTTTGAGTTGCTTATACCAAAGTTTAGCCTTGTCCCTTAACGTATAGGGAAACATCCTGATCTTTACAACATCATCAGACGCTCCAGGATAGTTAAAGTTATCAGCTAATTCCATGAAGTTCCCCAGATATTAATTGGGATATCCATTAGGCAAACCATAGAACTGACCCAAAGCTTGAATCATATGAATCACGACTGGCTTAATTTTGAAGTGATTGGCTTCAACAACTGGCCATTAGATTCCCGTTAAGGCTCCTTTGTATTTTGGTCTTCCATGGTCCATTAGAGAAGGTCGAGGGGCATGAACTCCAGTCCCTTGACTCTCTTGACTTTGGTCCATTCTTTCTTTCTCTTGTCTCTCCTTCTGCAATGACCTTTCTGACCGTGCTATTTCCTCTTCAATTTCCAAAGGAGAAATATTGGTGGATCGAGTTAAGGGCATGTATGTAACTTGTCAAGCAAGATAAGTCACTTGGTGTCAAAAAGTAAACAAAAATATCCTAATCTAAGTTCATAAACCGAATTCAGAGTCTAAATCTCAATCCCTGGCAATGACGCCAATTGATCGTGATTCACTTAGTTAAACATTCTACCTTAATTCTACTTAATAATAGACAATCGGTCATTTGTTCAGTCTACCTAGCGTACATCGGACAAGGTTGGCATGCGCAACCTTCAACTAGCCCAAAGCTTAGGCACGCACTAACTACACCTAGCACGAGCCAAAGGCTCTTGGATGAACAAACTTGGCTTGTGCCAATTTGGGCTGGCATGTATCAATATATCAGCAAAATTGTAGTGAATTGCAATAAGAGTAAGTAGGGGTTGTCATACCATAGGGATTGAGTTTTTAGGCCTACTCTTTGGTTCACTTACTAGTCTAGGATAAGATTATGAAGTTTGGTTTGTTAATCACACTATCTAAAGTCTAAAATACAAATATAAAGATCACAAACTTAAGCAATTAGTTACTAATTACTTACTTACTATAAACAACAACTTAGGATACTAAAATGAGTAAGGTACCTAAACCAGCAACATAACCATAAGATTTAGGGGGTTTATTGAGTAAGTGATATGGTCTGAGTGGTTCAAAGGCAACATCAACCACACTTTCGTACAAGATGAGTCTAAATTGCTACTTAACTAGGCATAGAAGGCTAGATATGTTCTTTCGACCCCACCAACCATTTAAACTAGCCAAGCACCAATTATAAGCTTCACTCAAAGGACAACAAGTAGGTCACCAAGGAAGATTTCTCTCCTAGCAAGAGTACTCATCATCAAACTAACCTCTCCATCAATCCTATCTCCTTTTGGTCTCAAGTTTTGACTAGCTACTGAGGCTTGGTGATCAAGCAAGTCTAAGCATGGTATGAAGCACGTTAATAAGAACACATTTATAGACATACTCAACCCTCAAATCAGTAGCTACATGCAAGGTAACAAGGCACTAAACTCAAAGAAAGACTACTCACACATGCTTATATAAACAACATACATCATTATTAATATATGAAAGAGTAAAGGTAAGAAAGCTTAGCCAAGATCTTCAAGCTTTCTTGCCTTCACATCCACATCCAAGAACAGAGAGAATGTTTGGTTTTTTGTCTAATTTTTACCTCTCTCTTGCACATATATGGTTCTACTAGGAAAAATAGTCTATATACTAACTTACTAATGAAATAGTAAACAAAATATCTAATCTAACTTGTCCTACCTAAAGTATCTAAGAAATCAGCCAAGTTGTTCCCCCTTCCTTCTTGAAAGCTGTAAGCTGACTTAAGTCAATTCTCCATTTGTTTGTCCGACACTCTGATTAATTTTATTTCTGTTAAACTGGTTTAGCATACGCCAGATTCACTTGGCATGTGCCAGGGCTTCGCGAATTCTCTTTCTTCGAGTGCACATGGTCATCTGCGTGAATGGTCATTTGAGTAACGGCTACTTGGCATGCGCCATGTCCATTAGCATCGCTAGTTGCTAGTGCTTTGCACTCCTTGGCTTTGCGACTTCACTCTCGTCCATACCTTTGCATGTTCGCTCGATTGTCCTCCACTTCTCCTCGAATAGGCTCCTAAAAACAAGCAAACTCAATGAAAAATGATAAACTCTACAAAAATACACAATGAACAAAAACTAACACTACGACAACTAAAATATAAATAAATCAACCTAAAACACTAAGAACAACCTACTAAAAGGACATGAATAATGAGTGTAATTCACACTCATCAATTCTCCCCAGCCATGTCCATCCATCATTGCATTTAATATACCCTGGTATTAATCAGAGACAACACATATTCCTTGCCGATCGGTGATGTGCTCCCTGATTTATTACATAAACCATGCCCAACTCTCATTATTCTCTCTTTTGACAATAGCAAATGCTATTGGAAGTACGACAGTATTACTATCAATAGCATTAACATTCAACAAGGTATGTTGATATTTCTCATACAAGAAAGTTTCATCAATTTGCAAAACAAGCATGCGATGCTTAAAAGCTTCAATGTAAGACACGAAAGCCCAGAAAAGTTGATGGAACATTTTCACACTAGGCTCAAAATCTCCTATGTAGTGATCTCTGCCTGGTCTACTATGGTAATATTCCCATTAAATAGTAGTTCCAGGATTACTTACCTTATATATGGCAAACCATTATAGTAGTTGATGTAAGCTAGATTAGCCTTGTAATTGCGCATCTAAGTGGTGAAATAGACATTGTTATTGTAATTATTGTGGCACTTGTTTAGTGTTTTAGTTTACTATTATAGTTGAACTTCGAACAATCACTTATTGGACATTTACATAGTCTTTACAGGTAAAAGCAGGGCAATACAGAGCAAAGCAATGAGGTAGTTTGTCACGGAGGTCGTTGAGAGTAGCCAGTGGGCACTACAGAGTTGGCGAGGGCTAGGCAAGAAGAAGCAAGTGTTGGAGCTAGTGGGCACTACAAATAGAGCAGGCGCTAGTAGGCCAAAAGAAATCCCTAAAGTTGCGATCGCTACAAGTCCAACAGTCGCTGGCCCATTTAGTTTGGCAAATTTGGACGTGCTAATTAGGAAGATTTCTGGGTTTTATTAGGTTTTTTGGTGGCCAGGGTATAAATATGCCCCTAGCCCTAGTTTAGAAAGAACTTTTGTTCACAAATACTTTGAAGCAACATTTAGGATGCCTTTCGCTGGATTTGGTTAATTTGTTCTCGAGTAGAAGGCAGAATCATTCAGACTAAGCTTTCTCTACCCAATCTTAATAATATGAATTCTCTATTCGTTATATTGGCTATTATTGTCATGTATAGTAAGTAGTCTCCTTTTGATTGCGATGCCTTAATCATGTAGTTTGTTGTCTTATCATGTTATGGTTCGAACATTATATGAAGTAGTTACTACTTGGTAGGCGTAATGCTTAATTTAGCCTGATCACCTAAATTATGATATAAATTAATGAGAGTGGACTGACAGGTACTCGAGTTAGTGGAAGAATCAATTAGCATATTCTTAGGTATTAATGAGACATCTTGATATCGTAAGAATAACCCATTAGGAGGGATCATTGTAATTAAGGTTGATTTAGTTCTAAGCCTAGTTAATGAGTGAAAGCCTTAATTAGTAACTTAGACCTTTACGATCTTGGTTTTGTCGACTTAATAAGCAAAAGCATTAAATAAATGCATTAGACAACTCTAAGTACTAGTTAGGACTTCATAAGAACCATAGCCTCGATATAGGCAGTCGACTTATGAAGGTATCGTGCTCTGTTTGTCTTTATCGTTAAAACCCTTGTCATTTATATTTCTATATTCCAGCATTATTTATTTCTGTCGTCAACAAATCTTTCACCTTAAAAATAATTGTTTCCTTAGTGCACTTCTGTGACTGTCCAATTTTGTGTCCAACCCTCAGTTCAAACCTTACTTACCCACTATACTATTTGATTGCACGTTAAATTATTTATCAATTTTTTGTACGTCAAATTGGCACTGTTGCCAGGGAATTAAAATTTTTGGACGTAAAATTTACAATAGTTTAGTTTGTGCATCTCGAGCACTCACCCTACTTATGATGCCTTTGCACGTACCTCTAGTGAAGAACCTGACTTTGACTCAGATACTATGTTACACTTCGACATCGTAGCTCTTGAATGGGCAAATTGAAGAGACAAGAAAATGCAAGCTGAAATAATGGCCCAAAACCAACGAGCTAAAGTGCAAGGTGCACTCGTCAATCCTGCTAAGCTATAGCACCAGCACAGATCTCTCTTGGAATCATCTATTCCGACATGGGACAGACCCACTAATGATGAAGAGCAAGCTATTGCAATCATCTGCTACATTCAGTGGAGTCCCAAAGGAGAACCCTTAGGCTCAACTCAACAGATTTGAGGATGTCAGCAAAATCATGAGATTCCAAGGTCTGACCTCTGAAACTATCAAACTCTGGCTATTCCCATTCTTCTTGCGAGACAAACCCGTGACTGATATGACAATTTAGAGGGTGAAGTGCTCACCAGTTGGGCAGCGATGACTCAAACCTTCCTCATGAAATATTTTTCAATGGCTAAGTCAGCACAGCTCCTCCAAGACATCAACACATTCTGCCAGAAAGATGGTGAAAACATCTATAATGCTTGGAAGTAGTTCAGGTCCTTATAGAAAGCATTTTCATAGCATGGTGTAACCTAGGAAAATCTTATGAAGATATTCTACAGCAGAGTTGATGAAGCATCTCGAGCACATATCAACACTTCATATAACAGAGCATTCATGAGCAAGTCAGTTGAGAAAGCAGGTCAGCTATTGGAGGAAATGGCAGAAGTCAATGGCATGTGGAACAATGAGTATGTTAGATCAGCTCCCAAAGACTCCAACAAGGGGAAATAAATAGTGGACCCGATCAACATGCTTGAAGCAAAGATGAAAGCTCTTTCTAAAAAATTTGATGACCTTCTCATAAGCAAGGGCAAGGCTACTACAATACAAGAAGCTTGTCAACTTTGCAGCAAAGCACACCCTATAATTGAGTTCCCATTGATGCAAGAACTGCAAGTTGTTATAGATAAACAATCTCTTTGATTTGGATACCCTCATCCCCAAAACACTCAACCAAACTTTTCTCATTTTGGGCAATAAGCGAGTAACACCGGCTCCTTCTAATTTAGGAAACCATACCTGAGCAACCAAGTCAAGAATGGGAGACAAGATTGATCAATTGGTTAGGGAACAAAACCGTGCGTACTCCAAAATTGACAAGTTAGTTGAGTTAGTCCAACAGTCCATCCAATAGCAGACCCTAACGATCTAGCGCATAGACCAGTGCAAAGCTCGCCAGCAAGAATTAGAGACATATCTGAAGGGTCAAGCTTCGCAGCTAAAGAAGATGGAATTAGAAATTGGGAATCTGGCTACTTTGAATGCTTCTCGACCAATCAGCACTTTACCATAACACTCAGAAGTGGAAAGAAAATTGAAGCTCCTATCAAAGCTCCCAGACCTGCTGCAGTAAAGGAACCAGAGGTTGATGTAACATCAACCTGAGACGAGGAGGAACCAGTTGCACCTTCAGTGCCTAAGATTCCTCCATCACCATTTCCCCAAAGGTTAAAGAAAAAGCCAATAGTGGATGAGTAGATTCTGAGTTTTCTAGACAAAGTCAAAAGAATTCAGATCAATTTACCTTTCCTTGAGTTGCTCGACCATATGCCACTCTATGCTAAATTCCTTAAGGAGGCCATCACAAAGAAGAAAACTTGGAACAAGGATAAAACAGTTGCCTTGACCACAACTACAACTTGCTGATATCCAAGAATATTCTAGCCAAGCTCAAAGATCCGAAAAGCTTTACTATCGCATGCCATATTTGAGAAACAGAGTTTGACAAATGTCTTTATGACCTTAGGGTGAGCATTAATCTCATACCCCTCACTATCTTTCGGTAACTTGGGCTTGGAGACCTTCAACCAATAGATATGCATCTTCAATTAGCAGATCAATCAGTCAAGTGACCATACGGAATTGTGGAAGATGTCCTTGTAAAGTTTGAAGAGTTCTATGTTCCTACAGATTTCATAGTTTTAGACTTTGATCCTAACAAGAATTGCCCCCTCCTCCTTGGTAGACCATTTTGTAACACAAGTAAAGTGTTGATCAACGTCAATGGAGGTAAGTTGACCCTCTGCATTGGTCACAAGAAGGTGGAATATCAAATGGCCAAAGCACTACACAACCACGATGAAGAAGTTTGTATGAGCATTGATTCTATGACAGACAATATGCAGAATATGGCAGAATACGTGCATTAGACTTTTACAATCATTAATGAAGATAGCAACCCAACACTATTCAATTAGCTGGAAGATAGCAGTGCAGTTGCAGACAAGGCCATAATAACAACTATCTCAACATGGAACTCGAGTCGTAGGGTACCTACCTTACCAGACTCACTCTAAGAAATGAAAAACTATCAAGTCAAGTTAACAACTTAAAATTAGAATGTTTAGCATTTTAATTTGTGTGACTTTATTTTCTGTATTTTTGCACTTTTAATTTCATGCCCTTTTGCTAGCACATATTGCCATACGTAAGTCTACTCTCACCTACATTTTCCCTTGTCTTGTAGGCCCTGTGTCCATCGACCCAGCGATCGTTACATTCATAGTGGTCGCTAAGGACTCAAGACCAAGTGAGGATCTTCTTGAAGAGTAGTAAGTGCTACTATTATAGCGGGCGTTGGGCAAAAGAGAATCAAAGCATAAATTTCTCCTAGAGTAGTGATCATTATGAATGTAGCAACCATTGGGAAAATTAGGTGAAAACGCAGCCGACAAACCCTTCCCTCTTATAACTTTAAAATTTCAAACCCAGCAACAATATCTCTCCCCTCGATCTCTCATTTTTTCCCTCCTACGACCCAGCACCTATTCATCCTCCTCCACCTCAAGCTCCTCCATGGCATGCAAGGCTTCTAGTTCTCGTTCTTTTGCTACTCCAAAATAGTGCCCCTTTCCCAATATTCCATCCATTGCATCCCGACAACATATCGGATAGGTATAGTGCCCCTTTCCCAATATTCCACGAATAGGAAGGTGACAAGTACATAAAGTTTAAATCTTGCTCTGTCTTTGGTCATTAAATGATCGATTTGGAGTGCATGCAGTTATTTGGTATTGAGAATGAGTTGCGTAAGGCATTAGAATTTTTTGGTTGGAAACTTTTTGCTAACCTAGCTGTCAACATCGACCTTAAGGTCATTTTAGAATTCTATTACACGATCATTGTTGAAGTTAACTATTCCCACTTCACAGCATGTCTTTACAATATACCCATCACCATGGTAGGAGCGCTGCTCACCCAATTTTTAGGCATTAAGAATGAGGGAGGGCAGTTAGATTTTACTTCCAATGACACTACCCACAGTGTATGGCAAAGCCTTCCCGGGTTTCCCCATTTTAAGGTATCATCTCTAGCCATCCTTATCAAGGAATTGCACCTTAGTATTCTGATGAGTGTGAAAAATACTCATTATTCGTGTTCTTTTAGTAGGTCGTTCTTAGTGTTTTAGGATATTTATTTGCATTTTAGTTGTCATAGTGTTAGTTTTCTTTTATTTTGTGTTTTTGTATAGTTTATCATTTTTTATTGAGTTTGCTTGTTTTTAGGAGCCTATTCGAGGAAAAGTGGAGAACGATTGAGCGGACACATGAAGGCAAGGACAAGACGGAAGTTTCAAAGGCAAAGAGTGCAAAGTACAAGTAGCTGGCACACGCCAAAGGACATGGCGCACACCAATTTGACAGAAAAAAATAATCTTAGTATTGGACAAACAAATAGTGGATTTGACTAAGTCAGCTTATGGCTTTCTGAAGGAAGGAGACAAGTTTACTGACTTTTTTAGATATTGTAGTAGTAGATATTTTAGGTAGATAAGTTAGATTATATATTTTGAAAACTATGGGATAAGTAAGTTAGTTTTAGACTATTTTGACAAGTTGATGTGAGACCATCCAACAACGAGCATGGAGCAATGCAAGTTCCCATTGGGTCGATTACAAGAGCATAAGCAAAGATGCTTCAAGATGAACTCAATGGATTCATTCAAAGCTTTTGGACTCAAGTTGATTCAAGCAAGCCCAAGGACAACCTAGAAGCCCATGCTAAGCCCATACACATTATTGGCGTCATTCCAGAAGCTTAGCATGCACGTGATTCCTTTGGATGCAATTTCCAGAAGCTTAGCATGCACGTGATTCCTTTGGATGCAAGAGATCTTCCTAATTCGGAAGTTAGCTTATTATTTAGTCAAGTCATCCGTTTGATAAGGAAACTATATTTCAGCAACTTTGACTTGTTTAGGAATAAGATACATGCTTTTAGACTTCCTAAAAAACATGTTTAGATACATTCTTATTTAGTTCTTGTTCAAGTTGTCATTCGGCTAGAATAGGACTTCTTCTTATTTCGGCCAGAATAGGCTTAGCATGCTTATGCCTAATTCGGCCAAGTTAAGTTACTTTTTAGTCTTTGTTTTATTTAGGAAGTTGATGTACTTTGGAGCCTATATAAAGGGCCTACGTTCATTAATAAAGACAACAACTTGACATTCAGAATTTATTTAGCTTTAGCTAATTGGTGAGTTGATACTCATTGTGTGTTCTTGGTTAGGCTAGTGCGTTGCTTAGCTAGGGAAAACATTTTTCACTTATCAAATGGTTCAACTATCACTGTTTGTGGCATGATTCAACTTTGGGACTTAGGTTCTTTACTTCCATTGTCCGTGTCGAGGTGAGACATTGCCGAGGTTTGAGCATTGCGTGGTTGGAGTTTAAGTCTTGTTCATCCAGCAAGTAGCAACAGTTCGTTCGTGTGGAATTCTCAACGAGTTTCATATCATTTGGTATCAGAGCTATGGCTTGCTACTACCTATCCTTTACTTTTGTTTTATTAGTTTAGCTTTCAGTTAGTTTTTGTTTTTGTCCGAGTAGTTTGATTCATTCTGAGTTTGGTTGTTTTCGGTCAAGAAAAAGAAAAAGAACAAAAAAAGGAGAGAAAAACAGAAAAGGAAAAAAAAGAGGAAAAAAAATAGAAAAGAACAAAAACAAAAAGGAAACGAAAAAGAAAGAAAAGAGAGAAAAGAACCAAATAGGAAGTCGCAAGACTAAATAGGCATTCGCAAGACAAAAGAGGAAGCAAAGACCAAAATAGGCGTGCGAACTAAACAAGGAGGCTTGCGGACCAAAAGAGGACATGGATAGGAAAGAAAAGAGCCTTCCAACACAAGAAAGGCCACTTTAGAGAAAGAAAAGAAGAAACAAAGAGGACAAAATTCAGAGATTTCGGAGATTCTCGCAGGATTTTTGCGATGAAATTGTCGAAAACTTCAAATAGTCATAACTTTTGACTCGTCGTAACTCCGATTTTCTATTATAATATCTTTTCAGAAAGGGAAATTCAAGATATAAAGGTATTCCTGCTATGCTGGATCGATAGACTTTGGAGGCCAAATTCTTTTTTTTTTTTGAAAGTTATGGCCATCTGAAGTTTTCTGTCACAGATTGTGTTTGTTTCGTGAAATTCGTAGTTCAAGCAAAGGCGATACTAGCTTTAGTAAGAACATACAAGTATCACGGGAGGAAAAAGGCAAGAGTGTGTGAGTACCTTAGAGAGAAAAGCCAAATATTTGAGTGCTAACACGAGTGAACTTGAGTGCACCTTACATTAAGAGTAAACACGTAAGGAAGTGAACTTGTGAGGCCATATTTTTTTACTAACCACATTTTCTTGCAGCAAAAACATGTCTAAAGAAGGTCAAGCTATGGAGAACATAGACCTCAAGATTTTAGTGGAAGCCTTAGCCAGGCAGCTCTAGAAAATGGTGCAAGCCCAGTTGGAGCCTTTGCATTTATGCATGGATGCCATGGAGAATTCACGTGACAACCAACAAGCTAGTGGTGAGTCACAAAGGCGTAAGAGGGGAGCACTAATTGGAAACTCAAGTAGAGCTGATTCTGTTCTGAAGAAGGCGTGGCTCAACAAGGGGTCTTAAGAGAGCAAGAGCAAATCGCCTACCTAGGGAGACAAGGCAAAGGAGAGATGACAATTTAGGGAGTATCAAGCTGAAGATACCTTCCTTTGCTAGTCATTCTGATCTAGAGGCGTACTTGGAGAGGGAGAAGAAGATTGAGTTCGTGTTTGATTACCACAATAGCTTTAAAGCAAAGAAGGTAAAGCTTGCCATCACTCAGTTTATTGATTATGCTATAACTTGGTGGGATCAACTTGTGACAAGCAAGAGGAGAAATAGAGAATGCCCTATAGCTACTTGGGAAGACATGAAAGTGGTGATGAGGAAGAGATTTGTTCCAAGTCATTACTATAGATGGTTGTATAAGAAGTTACAAGGATTGAAGCAAGGAAGTTTGAGCATGGAGGAGTATTTCAAACAGATGGAGTTGGCCATGATTAGAGCTGATATAGAAGAAGATAGAGAAGTGACTATGGCACAGTTTTTGAATGGACTCAATCCTGAGACCCAAGACAAAGTTAAGTTGCACCACTATGTGGAGTTGGAAGACATGGTGCATATGGCAACAAAGATTGAGAAGCAACTCAAGAGAGGAGAAGGAAGGGCAAGAGCTACATCGAGTTCTACTTGGAAGCCAAACTACCCAAAGAAGTTTGACAAGCCATAAGCAGCCAAAGTAGAGAAAAAATTCAAAGGTTCTCAAGCTAATACTCAAAAGAAAGTGGAAGTCACTCCAGCTAGAAATCGAGACATCAAGAGCTTTAAGTGTCAAGGTAGAGGGCACATCTCAAGTCAATGCCCTAATAAGCAAGCAATGGTGATTAGAGAAAGTAGAGAGATTGAAACTGAAGAAGAAGATTATGAACATGAAAGTATGCCTTTATTAGAGGACGTATCGGAGGAGGAGTATGAATCTACTGAAAAGCTTACTCTTGTAAGTAGGAGAGCATTAAACGTGCAAGTGAATGGAGAAGATGATGTGGCTCAAAGAGAAAATATTTTTCACACAAGATGCTATGTCAAAAACAAGGTGTGTAATGTCATCATAGATGGAGGAAGTTGTGCTAATGTTGCAAGAACTACTATGGTGGAGAAGCTAGGGTTATTCACTGGAAAACACCCTAAACCCTACAAACTATAATGGCTGAATGATAGTGGAGAAGTGTGAGTAATGAAGCAAGTATTGGTAGCATTCCGCATTGGCAAATATGAAGATGAAGTGTTGTGTGATGTTGTGCCAATGTAAGCTAGTCATCTATTGTTAGGAAGGCCATAGCAGTTTGATAGGAAGGTGCATCATGATGGCTACACCAATAAGTATTCATTTATACTTAAGAAGAGAGTGATCACCTTGGTACCATTGTCACCATCCCATGTTTGTGAGGATCAAAGGAGGTTACAACAAGAGAGTGATGAAAAAAGGGAGCATGACAAGAAAAAGAAGAATGAGAGGAGAGAAGAAGCCAAAAAATAGAAAGAAAAATCGACCAAAAGAGAGGAAACAATTGAGAGATCAAAAGAAGCCAAAAAAATAGAATTAACATTGACCATGGAGAGAAAATTCAAGGGATGGAAAAGAAACTTCTATGTGGGAGCAAGTGAGATTAAACAAGCCTGCTTTGAAAAAAGTCAATGATCTTACTTCGGTATAGGGAGACACTTTTGGTTGCTAATGAGCTTAATCCATATTTACTAAACATGGTTAAATCTCTTTTGCATGATTATGAAGATGTCTTCCCTGATGAATTACCACCAGGTTTGCCACCAATAAGGGGAATTGAACATCAGATTGATTTTGTCCCAAGAGCAACAATTCCAAACCATCTAGCCTATAGGAGCAACCCGGAGGAGACAAAAGAACTTGAGAAACAAGTAAATGAGCTTTTGGAGAAAGGGTATGTGAGAGAGAGCATGAGTCCATATGCTATTCCAGTCCTACTTGTGCCAAAGAAGGATAGATCATAGAGGATGTGTGTTGATTGCCGAGCCGTCAACAACATCACGGTAAAATATCATCACCTTATTCCTTGTTTAGATGACATGTTAGATGAGTTGCATGGTTCTTGCATGTTTTCAAAAATTGATTTGAAAAGTGGTTATCATCAGATTTGCACGAAAGAAGGTGATGAATGGAAAATAGTGTTTAAAACAAAGTATGGTTTGTATGAATGGATGGTCATGCCTTTTGGATTATCTAATGCACCTAGCACATTCATGCACCTTATGAATCATGTTTTACGTCCATTCATTAGCAAGTTTGTGGTTGTTTACTTTGATGATATACTCGTTTATAGCAAGAGCATTGAGGATCATGTTGAGCATTTAAAATCTGTCCTAGATGCATTAAGAGAGGATCAGTTGTATCCTAACTTGAAGAAGTGCACCTTTTGCACGGATAAGCTTTTATTCTTGGGTTTTGTCATTAGTGCTGAAGGAATACAGGTTGATGAAGAAAAGATAAAGGTAATTCGGGAATGGCCGTGTCCCACAAATGTTGCAAATGTCCGAAGTTTCCATGGACTAGCTAGCTTTTACCAAAGGTTTGTGAAAGATTTTAGCACTATAGTTGCACCCCTCACCGAGATCATCAAGAAGAGCATTGGATTCAGCTAAGGAGAAGCTCAAGAGAAGGCATTCCAACTACTTAAAGAGAAGTTAACTAATGCACCCTTGCTAGCTTTACCTAATTTCGCTAAGACTTTTGAAATTGAGTGTGATGCTTTTGGTATAGGAATTGGAGCTGTCCTTATGCAAGAAGGAAGACCTATTGCATACTTTAGTGAGAAGCTAAGTGGAGCAACCTTGAACTACCCAACTTATGACAAGGAGTTGTATGTGTTAGTTCAAGCTTTGCAGACATGGCAGCATTACTTATGGCCCAAGGAGTTTGTGACTTATTCTGATCATGAATCATTGAAGCATTTGAAGGGGCAACACAAATTGAATAAGAGGCATGCACGATGGGTGGAGTTCATTGAAACATTTCCTTATGTCATTCGTTACAAGCAAGGTGAGGAAAATATAGTAGCTGATGTACTATCACGAAGGTATGCCTTGATCTCAACTCTTGATGATAAGTTGATTGGTTTTGAACATATTAAAGAGTTGTATGTTGAAGATACTAATTTTGGTGACCTATTCCGAGCTACGGAAAAGAGTGCAAGTGGTAAATTCTTTTGAAATGAAGGTTACCTGTTTCATGAAAACAAACTTTATGTGCCTAATTGTTCTATGCAAGAATTGCTAATTCAGGAGGCATATGGAGGTAGATTGATGGGGCACTTTGGAATTGGAAAGATATTGGCAATGCTACAAGACCATTTCTATTGGCCACACATGAAGAGAGATGTTGAGCGAGTTTGTGGACGTTGCATCACATACGAGCAAGCCAAGTCTAAGGTAAAACCCCATGGTTTGTACACTCCACTACCTATACCTAGTGAACCTTGGACTAATATCTCTATGGACTTTGTGTTAGGATTGCCTAGAACTAAACGTGGAAGAGATTCAATTTTGTGGTAGTGGATAGCTTTTCAAAGATGGCACATTTTATCCCATGAAATAAGACTGATGGTACTTCAAACATTGCTGATTTATTCTTTAGAGAAATTGTTAGGTTGCATGGCATGCCTAGGATAATTATTTCTGATAGAGATGCTAAGTTCTTGAGTTATTTTTAGAAGACCTTGTGGTGCAAGTTAGGTACTAAGTTACTATTTTCTCCTACTTGTCATCCACAAACTGATGGTCAAATTGAGGTTGTGAATAGGACTTTGTCTACACTCTTAAGAGCACTCATTAAGCATAATATTAAGACTTGGGAAGATTATTTGCCACATGTTGAATTTACTTACAATCGTTCAGTTCATTCTGCTACTCTATTCTCACCATTTGAGCTTGTTTATGGATTTAATACTTTGACTCCATTGAATTTATCACCTTTACCTTTGAGTGAGCATGTTAACTTAGATGGTAAGAAGAAAGCAGAATTTGTTAAGCAATTGCATGAGAAGGCACGACAAAATATTGAGAAAAGGATGGAGCACTATGCTAGGTAAGCCAACAAAGGACGGCACAAGGTTGTCTTTAAGCCTGGTGATTGGGTTTGGTTGCATATGAGGAAGGAGCATTTTCTTGTGCAATGGCGTTCCAAGCTGTTACCTCTTGGAGATGGTCCATTCCAAGTTTTAGAACACATCAATGACAATGCTTACAAGCTTGACCTGCTTGGTGAGTATAATGTAAGTGCTACATTCAATGTTGCTGATTTAAGTCCTTTTGATACAGGTGAAGATTTGAGGGAAAATCCTTTTCAAGAGAGGGGGAATGATGTGAGACCATCCAACAACAAGCATGGAGCAATGCAAGTTCCCATTGGGCCAATTATAAGAGCACGAGCTAAGAAGCTTCAAGCTGAACTAAATGGATTCATTCAAAGCTTTTGTACTCAAGTTGATTCAAGCAAGCCCAAGAACGACCTAGAAGTCCATGCTAAGCCCATACACATTATTGGTGTCATTCCAGAAGCTTAGCATGCACGTGATTCCTTTGGATGCAAGAGATCTTCCTAATTCAAAAGTTAGCTTATTATTTAGTCAAGTCATTCGTTTGATCAGGAAACTATATTTCAGCAACTTTGACTTGTTTAGGAATAAGATACATGCTTTTAGACTTCCTAAAAAGCATGTTTAGATTCATTCTTATTTAATTCTTGTTTAGGTTGTCATTCGGCCAGAATAGGACTTCTTCCTATTTTGGCCAGAATAGGCTTAGCATGCTTGTGCCTAATTCGACCAAGTTAAGTTACCTTTTAGTCTTTATTTTATTTAGGAAGTTGATGTACTTTGGAGCCTATATAAAGAGCCTACATTCATTAATAAAGACAACAACTTGACATTCAGAATTTATTTAGCTTTAGCTAATTGGTGAGTTGATACTCATTGTGTGCTCTTGGTTAGGCTAGTGCGTCGCTTAGCTAGGACAAACGTTTTTCACTTATCAAATGGTTCAACCATCACCGTTTGTAGCGTGATTCAACTTTGGGACTTAGATTCTTTACTTCCATTGTCTGGGTTGAGGTATGATGAGTGTCAAAAATACTCATTATTCGTACCCTTTTCGTATATCGTTCTTAGTATTTTAGGTCGATTTAGTTATATTTTAGTTGTCTTAGTGATAGATTTCGTTCATTGTGTCTTTATATTGAGTTTATCATTTTTTATTAAGTCTGTTTGTTTTTAGGAGCATATTCGAGGAGAAGTGGAGGATGATCGAGCGCACACGTGAAGCCAAGGACGAGAGGGAAGTCATGAAGCCAAGGAATGAATTGCACGGCCTTCTAGCGTACACTAGCATACATGGCGCGCACCTGGTAACCGTTATCCAAACGACAGATCACTCAGACAACCATTTTTACTCGGAGAAGCAAAATCGCGAAGGCTAGCGCATGCTAGGTGCACTTGGCATACGCCAGACCAGATGGACAGAAGTAAAATAAAGCTGAGTGTTGGACAAACAAATTGCAAGAAGTGACAAGGGCGGTTTTAGCTTTCTGAAGGCTAGGGGACAAGTTAGCAGAGCACTTTTAGGATATTTTTAGGTTAGATATTTAGTTAGATAAGTTAGATTAGATATTTAGTTTACTATTCCATTAGTATTAGCTAGTTTTTTTTATTGTAAAGTAAAGGGTGGCCAAAGTGAGAGAGTGGTCCACCAAAATAGATGTAAATATTGGTTTTTGGTTGAAAAATGTGGACTTGAAGTGTGGGAGCTTGGAGTCTTGATAAGTCCCCATTCCTTTGATGCTTGTGATGTCAAATATTAGTTTTTGTGAGTAGTTGTATGAGTTTGGTGCCTTGTTACCTTTGATGTACCCACTGATATGAGTTGTGTATGTTCATGTATGTGTTCTTATTAACGAGCTCAATACATTGCTTAGACTTGCTTGCCACCAAGCCTTCGTAGCTAGTCAAAACTTGAGACCAAAAGGAGATAAGATTGATGGAAAGGTTAGTTTGATGATGAGTACTCTTGCTAGGAGAGAAATCTTCTTGGTGACCTACTGATTGTCCTTTGAGTTGAGCATATAGTTGGTGCTTAGCTTAGTTTAGTTGGTTGGTGGGGTCGAAAGAACATATCTGGCCTTCTAAGCTTAGTTAAGTAGCAATTTAGACTCATCATGCATGAAAGTGTTGTTGAGGTTGCCTTAGATTCATTCAGACCACATCGCATACACTTAAAACCCCCTAATTCTATTGCTTATGTTGCTGGTTTAGGTACTTTGCTCATTTTAGTATCCTAAGTTATTATTTGTAGTTAGTTAGTTAGTAAACTAGCAAACCTTTAGCTTTAGTAAAAGTTGTGACATTTAGATTTGTTATCTAGACTTAGATCACTTGTGTAATCAACCGAACATCATAATCTGATCTTAGACAAGTTTGTAAACCATAGAGTTGCCTAGAACCTCAACCCTTATAGGATGATATTTCCCGACTTACTCTGTATTATTTCTGCTGATAACCTGGTGCACGCCACTCTTAGTTGGCACGTGCCAGTACTGCTGTAACTGATAACCTGGTGCATGCCACCCATAGTTGGCGTGCGCTAGAGACGCTGAAACCAGAAAACTGGCGCACGCCAACCAGACCCTAAATGCAGCACAAACACACTGAATCAGCAGTGGTCAACTAGCGCCGTTGCTAGGGATTGAGCTATAGACGCTCAATTTGGTTTACGAACTTGGATTAGTATATTTTATTTTTATTTTCTTTTATAATTTTATTTTAGTTTTGCTAGTTAAGATGGATTCCTTTTGTTGCCATTGGTACAAAGGAATGGGAAGTTCATTTTTAGAAGATGAAGTTGAGGATATACATAAACGGGTGGAAGCAAATCAAAGAAAACTCAATCTAAATAAAGCTCAGGTTTGGATGTGCGAATGATGTGGGTGGTTAGGACATAATAAAAATCAATATGAAGAATATTGGTTTGATACCCCCCATGGAGCCTCCTCAAATAATGAAACTTTTGCGCTTAACAATGAAAGGCAACATGACACCATTAGTATTCAAACGTGTAGTGGCAATCCTTATTCCTCTAAGTGCAAAGAAGAAATACAACCCTTTAGGTCTGATCCCCTTGATGATAGATTAGACTCATTAGAAACAAGGATGGATAAGATGATGGAAAATGTTGAAGTTAAGCTCAAAGAATTTGAGGAGTTGTCTGCCATAACTCAAACTTTTGTGAGAAGGCAAGCTCACTCAGACGATATTTGCTTCAATTTATATGCAAAAGATGCTATCTCATCTAAACCATCTGAGCTAATCCATCATTTATGGGAAGAAAATGAAGTGCAATTAGAGGATGGCAATATGCAAATGGACTTGGAAGTTGAAGAACGGTCATACGTTCCTCAACTATCATACATCTATCCAATGCCATTTGTAGAAGCTATATCTAATTTAGAGAATAAGGCTCATTTGTGGGATTTTGAAAGAGAGGATTGGTACCAAGAAACCCCTACGAGCTTATTTATTCATACCAATGCACTTCCAATAGAGAATGAAAAGAGTGAGGAGATGGAGGAAGAGAAAGAAGAGATTGAGTTTTTAAAGAGCACAATAATGAAGGTTGACGAACCTATGACTAGTGCTCCTTTCCTTTTACATAACTCTAGCTCAACCAAGAATTTGGCGAATATTGAAGATTTTGAGCAAAAAGAAGAAGCCATGCATTTGGAAGAGTCTAGTGTCATCCGCCATAATATTCCACCTCGACTTCAAGATCCAAGAAGGTTTGTTAAACCTTTAATCTTGGATATGGTAAGTGAAGGTAAAACACCTGACCATAATGTTAAACAACCACCCACTCTTGGTTGGGACTGGTTAGTTTTGGGTGAGGATAAAATACCTTTCAATCTAATGATAAACATCAGTGCTATTGACTCTTTAGTTGATTGGCATATGCCTGCATTTTTGTGATTGATGGGGGATAAAAAGTTACTCCTATATGATTGTTGTGCTTGTCAATTTACATTGATGAGTGCCTAGGAGTAGAAAATTAAAGCATGATGGGGACTGTAGCAAGAATAGTACTAACTCGCAAATTGAGCATACTGTGCTAATATGTCGCGATCCTATTAGGCTTAAAGCCAAAAAGGTTACACGAAAAGATAGTTCTTCATGGTATGTCATTTGTGAGTTGTGTGACTTGCAAAAGTCGAAGTTGCACCTATGACCCATGCATATGGCGCATCTGGTTTTCAAGCTTTCCAGGAACGCAGTGTACATAAAAGCCAAAAAAATTAGATTACCATGTTTGTTTCTTATATTAGATATATTAGTTTGAGTATTTTTAGTCTAAGTGTATAGTTTTTGAGTAGTGTACAGATATGGCGCGTGCCAAAGTATATGGCAAATGCCATGTATTTCGTGTTTAAGAAACTTGGCGTATGCCAATGAGGCTGGCGTACACCAGAAATTGCGGAAAGGAAGAAGTTAGCGCACACCAAGTTTGGGTAGAATCGAATTAAAAACCTTTGGGCGTGCGCCATTTTTCATAAAAACACAACACCCACTCTTCCTCTCCACTTAAAATTGAAAATCCAACATTGCCCATTCCTTCCCTACCATTTAACGTGATTACCCAACTCCCAAAACATCATTCAAGATGGTAGAAGCTACGGATTCAAGGCGAGGAGGACAAGGAGACGAAAGGAAACGCGTGAGAGACCCTTCGCCTTCACCACTGCCTTCTTCACTTCAGGATATTGCGAATGCTACGATGCTCCATTTGCAATCTTTAACGATTGGGAGGGAGAGAGGTATCAAAGGCTCAAACACCTAACTACTCTTAGTCATTTTTCATTGAACTAGAATGATATGACTACTTTAGGTGTTGATAGAGAGTTGTGGTTAGCGATTAGGAAATTAGGTTGGGATTACTTTGCAAATAGGAGCGTTGTGGCTAGGCAGAAACTAGTCTTAGAGTTCTACTGCACATTGCCAGTTGCGACAAATAGGACTTCATTCACTGCACGTATGTTCGATAGCGAATTTAGTATGAATGAAGTCTAGTTCAATAGACTCTTCTGCCTTAAGTTGGGAGCAGGGACTCTAGATTTCTCACCTCCTAGTCAGGCCTATAGAGCTTGGCAAGAGATTACTGGCTTTGAGAGGTATGAGTCGGGGAAGGCTCCTAATGCACTGATTAGAGAACCACATTTAGGCATTCTTTACCACTTTATGACTCTGACCTTCAGTGGTCAATGGGAAGAGTCTAAAGTCTTCTGATCTCAGCTCAATGCCATAGACTGCATGCGTAATGATATATGTTTTAGCATATTTGCTATGGTGATAGACTGCTTTGCATGTTCAATTAGCGATAGAGAACCTAGGCATCTGTACTTAGGTCATATCATTTCCCGCATTGCACGTCACCACTTTTTTGAGTAGTTCACAGATTTTCGCGGCACGATTGTGGAGCCGGTGCCACTAGGCATAGAGAAGCTCTACATGAGCAAGCTGATCAAGAAGATGATGATCGATGGAGTTGAGGTTGTCGAGTACAAGCCTTGGGAGGAGAGGCAGGTAGTACAGATACGCTTTGGGGCACCAGGAAGGGTGCCATATAAAGATAGGAGTAGCAGGAGCAGGCAGGCCCTTGCCATTAGTACTGAGCCCAGTATGACGATATAGGGCCGAGTTATCGGGCGCCTGACTCTCAGGTAGATATGGACTTTTTATATGACCGGCTGTGATGTAGGTACAGCTACATGGTCATGAAAAGCAGCTTTATGGCTACGGTGAGCAACTGCAAGACTACACAGTTAGCAATGCCGCCAGATAGGACTGCTAATACGACTACAATGCTCGCATGGAGGCCGAGCTTAGAGCTCAAAGAGAGGATCAGAGGGTATTCTACACCGATCAGAGAGCTCATATAGCATGCCAGCTGGAGCATATGGAGCACCAGCGAGAACACACTGAATGGATGCGCACCTGGGTGGAGAACTTTGGCATCGGTTTCATATTCCCACCACCTCCTCCTCCAGCTTCTAATGATTGATAGGGAGCACTAATTTCCCTAACTTTGTTTTTACTTTATTTGTTTACTTAGTTTGTTTTGTTTATTTTCTTGTATTTTGACTCTATTTTTGATTTTTGTGTATTTGTAACTCATTTAATGATTGTGTTATGCTATTGTACGGTGATCCTATTAGGCTTAAAGCCGAAAAGGTCATAAGAAGGTAGTCTACATAACAAGTCATTAGTGAGTTATTATTTTGCATGTTTGTTTGAGTATGCATGTCGAGATTAGTTTTCCATATCTTTGGTGACTTGGTACGGAAGTGTTCCCATTTTCAGCTCTTCAGGGTTAAATTTCACTGATGCTTCTTAACGTACTAGGTCATCGAGATAAAACAATCTCAACTTTGTTTTTCTTTTTGTGATTAGGTGCTTATTAGTATCTTAGACACCTTGAGGACAATGTTTCATTCAAGTGTGGGGGAGAGGGTTCTTTCTCGGAATCTTCTTTTTAGGTTGTTTAGCATGTCAGTATGTTAGGTTGTTTTGTTTAGGTTTAAACTTGGCATGAATTTTTCAAAAATTTGATCCCCCTCAAAAATTTTCAACTTGTGTTAGAATTTTATCATTTTCTTAGTTAGGAATTGAATTCGAGAACAAAGCCTAGGAATTGGGTAGAAATATTGTACTCTGTTGTTTAGATTAGTGGTTTCACTATATAGACTAGACTAGAGGGTTGATGAGTGTACCTTGTGAGTATTTGAGCCGAAGGAAGAGACATCCGTCTCTATATTTTTCATAAGGTGCATACTTAGTCAGTTGATCGAGGTATCCTACTAGTACTTATCATAGTCTAGGTTGCATGGAAGTAAGTGAGAAGATGGGGGCATTTTTTGACATTGAGCCTAGAGCTTTAGAGACAAAATCCCTATTATATCCTTTGTTTAAACCATTTGAGCCTAGCCTTTTCTTGATCGTAGATTAGGAAGCCGACTATAAACCTTATATCATCCATCTTCCTTACCTTTGATCATCCGATTCAAGGACTTATAGGTTTGAATATGTATTGGGTTTAGTTGGTAGCTTGGAATTCATTTGGTTTATTTTTGTTAGGATTTGTATTATGGCCATGTTAGAAGCCAAGTTTTTACCTAGAACGTGCTAAGTATGTATAGTTGTTTTAGTTTGTGAATGTTACATATAGAAAAAAGGGAGAAAAAGAAAAGAAGAAAAGAAAAAAAAGAGAAAAAGAAAAAAAAAGAATGTGAAGTTCAATAAGGCATGTTTCTAGGAGAAACTCGTGCTTCTTGGTCTTAGTTCATTGGGATATTTGGGGAGTGTGTTTGTTTTTGTTATATATGTGAGGATGCTTAGAGTAGACAAGTGATTAGTTGCATCTGTGACATGTCCTCGAATTGGGTGATTAGCTACCATCTATATATTTTACCTCACCTTAACCTTAAGCCCCATTACAACCTGATTAAAAGACCTCCGATCATTAGCAACCATTGCGACTTTTAGATAATGATGAGTAGGACGTAGGATGCTTTGAGTACATTGATATGTATGCGAGTGATAGGAAGTTGACCATACAGATTATATGAGTGAAACACTTGTCTATCCTCGTAAGGTCAAACTTCTAGTGTCTTTTATGTAAAGTTAACACTTATTTAAACAATTGACTGTTGAGATGCCTACTAGTTCATTATGCTTTGTGTTTTGGATTGATGAACTAACTTAGTTTATGATTTCATTTTGATACGAGCTGATGTTTTTAAGGGAAGTTAAATGTAGATCGATTCATGCCATGTCTTTACCTTGTTTTGTGTTTGTTTGTTTGTATTTGATTTTTGTTTAGGTTGTCCACATTTTGAGTTTTGCTTGGGGACAAGCAATGATTCAAGTGTGGGGGTGTGATGAGTGTCAAAAACATTCATTATTTATACCCTTTTCGTATATCGTTCTTAGTATTTTAGGTTGATTTAGTTATGTTTTAGTTGTCTTAGTGATAGTTTTCGTTCATTGTGTGTTTATATTGAGTTTATCATTTTTCATTAAGTTTGTTTGTTTTTAGGAGCATATTCGAGGAGAAGTGGAGGATGATTGATTGCACATGCGAAGCCAAGGACAAGAGGGAAGTCACGAAGCCAAGGAATGAATTGCACGGTTTTCTGGCACACGCCAGCATATATGGCACGCGCCAGGTAATCGTTATCTGAATGACAGATCACTCAGATGACTATTTTCACTCAGAGAAGCAAAATCGCGAAGGCTGGCACATGCCAGGTGTACTTGGCGTACGCCAGACCAAATGGACAGAAGTAAAATAAAGCTGAGTGTTGGACAAACAAATTGCAAGAAGTGACAAGGGCGATTTAAGCTTTGTGAAGACAAGGGGACAAGTTGGCAGAGCACTTTTATGATATTTTTAGGTTAGATATTTAGTTAGATAAGTTTGATTAGATATTTAGTTTACTATTCCATTAGTTAGTTAGTATATTAGCTAGTTTTTATTCTTGTAAACTAAAAGGTGGCTAAAGTGAGAGAGTGGTCCACCAAAATAGATGTAAATATTGGTTTTTGGTTGAAGAACATGGACTTGAAGTGTGGGAGCTTGGAGTCTTGATAAGTTCCCATTCCTTTCACTTTTTGTCTATGTTTATGCTTATGATGTCAAATATTAGTATGTGTGAGTAGTTGTATGAGTTTGGTGCCTTGTTACCTTTGATGTAGCCATTGATATGAGTTGTGTATATTCATGTATGTGTTCTTATTAATGAGCTCAATACATTGCTTAGACTTGTTTGGCCACCAAGCCTTTGTAGCTAGTCAAAAATTGAGACCAAAAGGAGATAGGATTGATGGAAAGATTAGTTTGATGATGAGCACTCTTACTAGGAGAGAAATCTTCTTGGTGACCTACTGATTGTCCTTTGAGTGGAGCATATAGTTGGTGCTTGGTGGGGTCGAAAGAACATATCTAGCCTTCTAAGCCTAGTTAAGTAGCAATTTAGACTCATCATGCATGAAAGTGTGGTTGAGGTTGCCTTAGATTCACTCGGACCACATCGCATACACTTAAAACTCCCTAATTCTATTGGTTATGTTGCTGGTTTAGGTACTTTTCTCATTATAATATCCTAAGTTGTTTTTTGTAGTTAGTTAGTTAGTAAACTAGCAAACCTTTAGCTTTAGTAAAAGTTGTGACATTTAGATTTGTTATCTAGACTTAGATCACTTGTGTAATCAACCAAACATCATAATCTGATCTTAGACAAGTTTGTAAACCATAGAGTTGCCTAGAACCTCAATCTCTATGGGACGATATTTCCAAACTTACTCTGTATTGCTTCTGCTAATAACGTGGCACACGCCACCTTTAGTTGGCATGCGCTAGTGCTGCTGTAACTGATAACCTAGTGCATGCCACCCATAATTGGCACACGCCAGAGATGCTAAAACTAGAAAACTGGCGCATGCCACTCTTAGCTGGCGCACGCCAACCAGACCCCAAATACAGCACAAACACACTGAATCGGCAATGGTTAAGGTGAGACATCACCGAGGTTCGAGCATTGCGTGGTTGGAGTTGGAGTCTTGTTCATCTAGCAAGTAGCAACGGTCCGTTCGTGTGGAATTCTCAACAAGTTTCATATCACAAATGGAGAGAAAAGAAGTGTAAGTGCAAGTGAGAGCAAGAAATAGACAAAAACAAACACTCTCTATGTTCTTGGATGTGAAGGGAAGAAAGCTTGAAGATCTTGGCTAAGCTTTCTTACCTTTGCTCTTTCCATATGTAAATAAGATGTATGTTATTTTTTTATTTTAATTCTCAATGTGTTTATTTCTTTCTTTAGTTTTTTTATAGAACTTATATCAAATAAAATAAAAGGCGGATACAAAAATGTCTGAAGCCCACAACACACCTGCGAAACCAAACAATCCTGGTCGACAGGTGGGGCATAACCACTCCTCACCAGCAAACCAATAAGCCTGGAAGTCAGGTGGGAGGATAAAGCAGGGCAAGCCTAAACCCATACTAGCCAACAAGCCTAGTAGTCAGGGCACGTAAAACATCAAGAGGCAGCCAAAGTAATATCGTCAAGGGACAAACCTATAATAGGGCTGCTCGGACATATCCTGGCTCATATGACTGATGAGCGAAGCCGAGTAAGAGTGCCACCAGCCAGTCTCCATAAGGTGCATCATAGCGTCGGCTGCCATATTTCCCTCATGGAAAATATGCATGATATGAATCTGCATCTGATCACGGAGCTGTAGCATGCGTAGTCAATGAGCTATTTAGCGCTAGGGGACCTCTGCCTGCAACACCTGGAATCGCGATAACACGTACATGGAGTCGGTCTCTAGCCACAGTCTGTGCCAACCATGCATGTGTGCAAACTCAACTACCAGAATTGCCACTAGTAGCTCAGCCTCAAAGGCAAAACAGCTCGGAATGGGGTAACTTAAGCAGCCCTGCATAAAGCCTTGGGAAGTACAGTAGACCCCAGCGGAATGACCCTGTCCCAGGGATCCCATTGAGCTACCATCCATATTGCACTTGAGCCAGCCCGGAGGGGGTACTACCAAGTGACCTCGACAGTGTGCAGTGCCCAGCCCAGCCTTGGTGCAATGCAGAGGTCACGAAGTAAAGCCTGCTCTAGCTGCAAGGAAAAGCACTACCCGGAGTCAAAAACAACAGTCTCACTCACTAGGCGTTGGAAAAGTAGAAGCAGTGTATCCAGGCTCCAGCACTGCTCTCTGAAAATGTGCGCATTGCACTCCTGCCATAATAACTAGCCCGCGGTGACCACTGCCACATGCCATAGAACGTCAACCTGAGGGCTAAATCACTGTGGCATCACCTCGCCGACAAGCTCAGCAAGACTCCAGAAAGGTCGCCACTAAACCCCAAATAAGCCAAAAACAAACCTCTAAAATGTGGCTGCAATCGGGCAGTGGGTCAAAACATAATCCAGTGACTCTGCCTCTGCCGACAAACTCTCGAGTAAGTCATAACACTAACCTCCGTGGTAGGATCCCTGCACCCCAGATCTAGGAGCCCCAGCGTACCGCTAGGTCTGATGGATGTAGATGATCATATGCTGCCCTGGAAGTGAGAATGCCATCACGAGCATGAACCCAGACCATCCTGTCGCTGCCCAAAGGTCCAAGCCTATGCCGACGGATATCCTAAATAATCGCAGGAGAAGCCCTGCAGAAGCTCTTGTGTAAGTGCCAACATCCATCCTGCCAATAATCAGCCACTGTAAATGTGCAATATGCATAGAAGTACTCCGGAAGCCCAACTCTCTCAGCAATCACGTATCCTAGCCAGTTGTCCAGCCAAAAGTTGGCCGAGGAATCCTCCCCAACCAATACCCGAGATGATCGAATATATCGTCATAGAGTCGTGTCTGTCATATCAATCAACCTGTCCCAGATGCAGTCCAAGTACCTGGCTGAACCGTGTAGAATGGACTAGGTGAGTCAGCTTAGAAAAGCCTGGTTCACCTATCTAATAGAGCAGAGACACAGCCCGCCCTCCTCTCACGTGGCACAAACTCTATCCCAGGACATAGTGCATGAGGCCCGACTATGGATATCCTCGATCCACATGAAGTTCCTTATGCATGTATCGACCTGCTCCAATAGTGAGATCGACCACTGGTATACCATCATCGAATGCGTCAACGAGCTCAAAATGACCGTCTGTATTAGGCAATCCCATCCAGCCATAGATAGGGAGGACCCCTTCCACCAAGCAAACTTGCTGATGATAGAGTCAGTAATGCCCTGCAAGTGGCTACGGCGAGATAGGTAAAAGGGAGCTGACCTGCTGTGATACCTAAGATGTCCAATAGCACACCATGTTGTGAGTCGTCGATCTCTCACTGAAATAGACCCTGGACTTTGCCGGGTTATAGTGCTGACCCGACAAAGCTGCATACTCTTGCAGAGTTCATAGCAGCATACGACAATTGGCCTTAGAGGCCTACCCAAAGACAATGACATCATCTGCGTATAGCAAGTGGGATAGAAAGACGCTATTGCGACATGCTTGAAAACATGTAAAGCTCCCCTGAGCTACTACCCACTGAATCATACAACTGAAAATCTCCTCAGCAACAATAAACAGTAACAGAGATAAAGGGTCACCCTGACGCATCCCTTACGAGCATCCAAAGTACCCTGCCAGGACCCCGTCCACCAAAATGGACAACCTGGTGGAGTGCAGTATGCTAACGATCATCTCTCTAAACTCCTCAGCAAAACCCCAAGCTCAGAGGACCACAATCAAAAAGTCTCAACGAAGGGTATCAAAAGCCTTCCGTATGTTCTCCTTGATGGCCATGTTGCCACCACTACGTCATCTGCTCAGGCAATTAATACCCTCTAAGGCTAGCGCTATACAGCCGTGGATCCTACGACCCAGTACAAATCCGAACTAATGATAAGAGAGCAAAGAATCAAAAATCGTATCGAGGCAAGAAGCTAAAATCTTTGTCACGAGCTTATAGACAAAGTTGCCTAAGACAATGGGCATGTAGTCCTCTATCTGCTGGGCCCCCAAGATCTTCAAGATCAACACCACAAAGTTGGCATTGAGCCCTATTGGAAGACATCTGAAGGTGAAGAACTCCTATACAGCACGGACCACATCCAGGCTAACAATCTCCCACGCCGCCTGAAAACACTGTCCATCAAAGCCATCCGGGCCTGGGGCACTAGAAGGGCTCATACCAAAAACAGTGTGACATACTTTCTCCAATGATGGGACATGTACGAGCTCCGTATTCTGATCCTCTCGAACACGGCTTTGCAGCAAGGACTCAAGTGATCCTATCTCTATTAGGTCCAGTGGCAAGTCCGAATCCTTGAACATCTGGCTGTAGTACAAAATGATATGCTCTCGTATCTGGGTAGGGTCTTCTGATAGTTTACCATCTATCATCATCATTGATATATCTAGACGGCTCCTGCGGATCTGCACACTGCGGTGGAAGAAAGTGGAATTCTGGTCCCCATCTCGGAGCTAGGAAATCTGTGCCTGCTGTCTCAAGAAGGTACTCTGTCGCTCTAGCACGACATTGTACTCCTTAAGGGCATCCATCTCCTCCGTGACCAGCTCCTCCTGCAGCCCCTTAATCTTAATCTGTCGCTGCACCTCCTCAATCCTAGTCTCCACAGCTATCAGGTTCTGCCTAACATCACCAAACACCTCCTTGTTCCAGGAAACCAATGCCCGCTTAAGCCGGTGCAGTTTACCAGATAAGGAGAGAATCGTGGAAATAGCCACTACCTGCGCTAGCCAAGTCTGCTGCACCAGCGCCAAGAAGTCCGAATGAGATGTCCATATCGCCTGAAAATGGAAAGGCCGAGGACCCATGGGGGCTCCGCTCACTCTGCACTCTAAGACAATGGGTCTGTAATCTGATGCATTATAGAGCAGGGCCTGACACTGCACCGAATACCATAAATCCATGAACTTTGGAGAAATTAAGACGCGATCTAACCTGGACTCCATATAGCCTACCGTCCTCCTATTGGAGAATTTGTACTGTGCCCCAATCAACAAAATATCCATCAGTCCTGCATAGCTGATGTAGGCCTAGAAGTCAATGCAGGACTGTGCAACAGGCAAGGAACGACTCATCCTCTCGTGTGCCCCTTGGACAGCATTGAAGTCCCCAATCAACATCAACAGTCCTGACGATAGCATCATCAGATCATCCCATAGAGCTTTACGTCTGTAATACTGGACATGTGCATAAATAAAACCCAACATCACCTAATGCTGTAACCAAGAAGTCTGACATACTACTACCTGAGAAGTGCAAAGAACAATCTTAAGCTGAATAACCTCCGACTAACTCGTAAAGACCTAAAGATTAGGGGTCCTAGCCCCTCTATCCGTAACTCCAACCAGTTTGTATCCAAGAGAAGACCAAAACTAGTCATTGATGGGATCATAAGACACCATGGGCTCTACAATAGCCACCCAAGATGGTTTGTGGTGCAAACAGTACTCTCAAAACTAGGTATAGGCTTGCGCGGACCCGATACCCCGAATATTCCAGTATAGAATATTCATGGGCCCCGCGGGGGCTGAGAGAACTGAGAGGCACCCCTCAGGCACAAGGAATGGGCTCTTGTGAGTGGCGGTAGGTGCTCCTCCTCCAGGCTCTCCTCAATCGAATGTCCCAAGTCTACTCACCAATCGTCCGGCCCATCTGATGCTGAGGTTCAGTCAGATCATCAATCTCAATAACTTGAGCATTGAGCGTGCCAAGAGTAGGTGTGGGGTCCTCTCTGTGTTCAACCCGCTCAGCTCCAGTCTGCTTTGTACCATGAATTGTCTGACCTGATACCTGAACCTCCACCTGAATCTGATCTCTGTCTATTAACCCTCTCTACTCAAGGCCCTGAGGACTGTCTGTCAGACCATGTACTATACCTCTCATCTCTGTGCATGCTCCCCTCTCCAAGGTCCCCAACCCAGGCTCTCCCAATCTGATAGAGTCAACCATGTCTTGCTGTGGTGGATCCAGTACAGTAGTGTCTACCCAGACATCGGTCGGATCCTCTACCCCTCCACACACATCATCTGCAACTGTACCAACGTCTACCGTCTCTGTCTACATCTCCTCCTCCTCCTCCAAAGTGGTAAAGGCATTCCCTGTTGTTAGCAGGGTAGAGGAAGCTACCACCGCTAGGGGGAAAGAGGCCGTGTGATTTAGGCTGTCTGAAATCCTATGGCCCGTGGGCTGCTACTATCTCTGCCTTCGAGACTGTCCCTCTATAACTGGCTCTATCTGAGCTCTGGTCTCTGCCGCTGAATGATCCTTGACTACCTGCTTTGCCTTGGCTGATGTAAGACACTGGCAGGCACTGCAGATATGATTCCTTGCCTTGCAGTAAGAGCAGACGACGGGTGCAACTGGGTACTGTATCTCAATCTCTACCTTTCTGCAATCAAAGACCAAATTGACAGAAGTGGGTTGTTCAGCATCAGGTGCCAACTCAACCAAAACCTATGCCAACCCCAAGATGATCGTCGGCGTGATGTGCTCACAGCTCAGGCCCACAAATCGGATCCAAACTCGACTCAGAGACTACTCTTGCCTAGTGGGTTTAAAGAAAGGAACCCACTGCTGGAGAAAGATCATGACCGACTGTAGCTTCTAGCTGCTAGATGCCCAAATCCGCTCTTTATCAGCTAGGATCGTGAAGTGGAAGCAAAAGTAACCCATCCTAATCGAAATCATGTGCCAGGCCGACGTACCCCAGAGCCTCGTCAGCTCACCTTGTAAAGCAGCAGATGTCACAGGCTTATTACCCTTAGGCAACACTAAGTGACCAATAAATGCTCGGGACCCAAACTCGTTGCATGAATGGGAAAGGGCTGGACCCACAATAAGAGCTAGTTTCCCAGCATGTAGAATAGGGTCTGGGATAGTACCTGAATAAGTCCAACCCCCAGGCTGGGATCATGCTAAGGCACCATAGGAAGGGCACCCAGCTACTGGGGGGACAAAGTGGATGTCGTGGCTGACTGTAAGGCTAGCCCTGCCCGCGATGGCTCCTGAGCCAAACTCTCTCGCTGTGCCTGCAGCTGATGACTAGCTATGGCAACAGCATCCCTGATCACCTGTAAGGTGTCCTGTGGAAGGTCAAGGCGTGCACACTCTCTCAAAAGTGAATTAGCCAGAAAAGAGGGCATCGCAGTAGTAGCGGGGGAAACAGAAATTCCCCTAATCCCGGAGTCAATCTCAACCTCCTGGTTAGGAAGCGGACCAGACCCCTATACTGGCAGACTACGGACTCCCCCTACAACTGGGGCTTCTAGTGGATCAGTAACTGTCCAGTTCCTTGACCAACGTCTAGCAGAGGAATCTCCCGGCAGCTCGAGCTGGGCACCCAACAAACTGGTAAGAATGGAAGCTGCGTGTGTTGCTATAAGATCAGTATGTGCAGACAAAGTAATAGTCGTAGGTGATACAGAAGTCATATGAGAAGAGATAGAAACTCCCCTAAAATTGGGGACAAGGTCCAGACTAAGAGTAGTCTGTGAGCCGGTCCCCTGTACTGGCATACCACGGAGTGCTCCCGCGGTTGAGGTGGCTGCATGATCAAAGACAATTGTCTGAGGGTCTACCAAAAAATTTGTATGACCCATTCGCTCGACGTCCAATCCATGCCTAGGCTCAATGCCCGCTGCAGTAAAAATAGTCATAGGCAATGTCGAATCAATAGATGGCTCAGTGCCACCAACACAATCAAAATAAAATCCAAACGAGCCATTAGCAGTATCGCCAATAGTACTAGGCAAAGGGAAAGAAACTTCCCTAGAGCTGGGATCACGATTCACAGGCACCGAACAAGTGCATGATCCCAATGCAAGCGAACCGCGGACATCTCCCACGGCTGAGACCTTATGCGAGGAATGAGTGGGCTAAGCCAGCTGTCTCGAGTACACCTACAATAAATGAACAAAGATAGGCCAAAGTGTCCTTGGATCAATGCCAGAGCCTGAATCTGGTACCTACTCGCACCGAGGTGCAACATCATATGTATGGGAGTGCATGGCACCGTGGGGATGTGACTTTGGAGCCTCGGTTGACTCTAAAGCTCATGGGGCCAAGCTCAAACATTCTGGTGGTAGAGGCTAGTCCGAGTTGATAACGGCCATCCCTCTATCGAGAGGAGCATGGTGGTGTGCGACTGCGCCACGGCTAGAGGCACGAGTGAAAAGGCAGTGCTCAAGCCTATAAAGCTGGAAGGAATCGAGTCATGAGAACCATCCATAAGGCCCAATAGGCCGGGAGTGGCCAACAAACCAAGGGCCCGCGTAGGGAGAGCCGAAGCCCGTGAACTGGCCGAGAAGATCGGGGCAGGGAGTTGGCTCAGCCTAGTAGTATGGACGGCGTCCGGGAGCAAGTTCACGGTAGAGAGGGCAATCCCAAAGTTCACAATTGTCAAACTGAGAGGGTGGACCATGACGAGGGAGGGAGCCACGGAGGAGGTGGCTGTCAGTAATGAGTTTCAAGGCAGCCCAGTGGCCATGGTAGTTGGCTGAAGCATCAGGGTGGGCCTGGGAGGTGCTAGAGGCCGTTGGAGTTGACCGGCACAACCTTGGAGGCCAGCGACTGCTTTAACCGAGCTAGGAGCAAAAAAGGGAGACACGAGGAGGACGGCCGGAGGGGTCTGGAGGAGAGCAGAGGCTGCTGTTGGGGTCAGCCTGGCCATGGCAGTGTCGTTGGGTAGTCGGTGGCCGCCAATTTCGCCAGAAATGAAGGCTGGCACCAAAATCGAAGAAAACCCTTGAAAATGGGGGATTTCAATTCCGGCCACGACAGGCTAATCGGTTGGCACAGAAGGGACTAGTGGAGGGAGACCAACCTGATGGTGGTGGAGCTGAGCCTCGGCAAAGCCGGACGCAGCGGCGCAGCCATCATCTTCAACGTGGAAATAGGCCAACATGAGGAGGACGATCGGAGGAACATCAGACGATAGGGCCAACACCATTCGAATCGCGTGGAGAAGTAGAAGCTCCTAGTAGGAGAGCGCCGACACGGCGAGGTCGGGAAGGGCGTGGCGGTGTTGAGGTGATTCACAAGCACTATAGTGGTTAGGATCGGGTGGCTCGTTGGTGGTGAACGGAGGCACGAGAGGCTTCGGGGAAGCCATGGATTGATGCGCCCTATAGAGAGAGTCTCTAAACAGGAGGCTAATCATGACAGTGGGGCCGTCATGGCTAGTAAACAGAGAAAAAGGAAAAAAGGTCGCGAGAGAGAAAGGCCATTGGGTTTTCTGCTCGGGGCGGAGATGATGGTCGTGCAACTAACCAAATTGACCGTCTCGATGAGGCAGAATGTTTGGTGGCTTCGGATTAGCCAGGCACGGCTGCATGCAGTGGCCACCGGCAAAAATATGGTTAGAGGGTATTTTAGTCAAAGAATATTAGTTCCTTGGGCACTTTTTTATGAAAAGGAATACCTTTACTCATAAGAAATGTGGGCTATGCTTAAATAAGATGTATGTTGTTTATATAAGCATGTATGTGTAGTCTTTCTTTAAGTTTGGTGCCTTGTTACCTTGCATGTAGCTACTGATTTAAGGGTTAAATGTGTTTATAAATGTGTTCTTATCAACGTGCTTGATACTTGAGTAGTCTTTCTTTGAGTTTGGTGCCTTGTTACCTTGCATGTAGCTACTGATTTAAGGGTTAAATGTGTTTATAAATGTGTTCTTATCAACGTGCTTGATACTATTGCTTAGACTTGCTGGATCACCAAGCCTTTATAGCTAGTCAAAACTTGGGACCGAAAGGAGATAAGATTGATGGAAAGGTTGGTTTGATAATGAGTACTCTTGCTAGGAGAGAAATCTTCTTGGTGACCTACTGATTGTCCTTGGAGTGGAACATATAATTGGTGCTTAGCTAGATTAGTTGGTTGGTAGGGTCGAAAGAACATATCAAACCTTCTAAGCCTAGTTAAGTAGCAATTTAGGCTCTTCTTGCATGAAAGTGTGGATGAGTTGCCTTAGATTCACTCAGACCACATCATATACACTAAAAACCCTCTGATTCTTATGGTTATGTTGCTAGTTTAGGTACGTACCTTACTCATTTTAGTAGCCTAAGTTGGTATTCTTAGTAAGTTAGTATCTAGTAAACCAATAGCTTAAATTGTGATCTTTATATTTGTGTTTTAGACTTTTGATAGTGTAAACAACAAACCAAACTTCATAATCTGATCATAGACAAGTAAGTGAACCAAAGAGTAGGCCTAAACACTCAATCTCTGTGGTACGACAACCCTTACTTCTCTTATTGCAACTCACTACAACTCTACTGTTAACTTGGCGTACGCCAGACAATCTTGGTGTGCACCAGGTCTGTTCGTTCAAGAGCATTTTGCTCATGCTAGGTGCAGTTGGCATGTGCTCGAGGTTCATTTTGGTCAAAGTTTGATGCACACCAACATAGCCAAGGACTCAGCGTACGCCTGACTGACCAAACGAACGAACGATCGATCATCTTATGTTAAGTAGATTCAAGGAAGAATAAGATAGCGAATACACACGTGTTTGCATTACTAGCGAGTCAAGCCGTTAATTGGCACTATTGCCAGGGATTGATGATTTAGACTCTCAATTCGGTTTACAAACTCAGATTAGTATATTTTTATTTTATTTTATTTTTGGTTTACTTTTTGACCAAGTGACTTTCTTGCTTGACAAATTACATGAATGTCCTTACCCGTTCTACCAATATTTCTCCGTTGGAGATTGAACAGGAAATAATGCGGTTAGAAAGGTCATGGAATTAGCTGATAATTTTAAGTATCCTGGAGAGTCTGATGATGCTGTAAAGATCAGAATGTTTCCTTATACGTTAAGGGATAAGGCTAAACTTTGGTATAAGCAACTTAATTGTACTCCAATAACCACATGGGAGCAATTGGCAAATACTTTTCTTGACAAATATTTCCTCTACTCAAAGACTAATAAACTCGTTAAGGAGATCACCAACTTCAAACAATATGAAGGAGAGTATTTGAGTAAAACTTGAGAGAGATTTAAGGATTTGCAACATAAATACCCACACCATGGTTTGTCTGAGGTGTCTCTTCTTAAGACTTTTTATTTCAGCCTGTCACCAACAACAATGGGAACTGCTGATTCTGCTTTTAATAGAAATTTCCTGAGAAAGAAAAGAGGTGAAGCCCACTATATTATGGAAGAATTGGCAGCAATAAATAAGATAATCACCAATGAGAGAAAAAAATAATCCATCAGAGAGTTAAGGGAGGTAACTAAGCAAAGCGAGAAAAGAAGAATGATTGAACTTGATGCTTCCTCATCTTTTCAAGCTCAGTTAGATTTAATTGCAAAGCAGTTGCGTGATTTGATCATAAACAAAGTTGATGCTATTGTTGTACAATAACATTGCAAAGCGTGTAGCAACATTGGCCATGAGGTCAGTCAATATGCCATGATGAGCCAACCTACAGAAGATGTCAGCTTTGTTCGTGGTCAAGGACAAGGAGAAAATCGAATGGGTAACAACCTATATTTCTCAACATATAATCTTGGATGGAGAAACTATCCTAACTTCTCATAGAAAGAGAGAAACAATGATGACAGTATGGTAATTGTTCTTGATAAAGGATTGCCTTTACGTGCCTCACAACAAGGACCACCACCTGGTTTTCAACCACGTGGGTTCTTGGGAGAAATAATGGTAGCCCTTGAGGAGAGATTTGACAAGGTTGAGAAATTCATCCAACAAACTGGAGAATCATCCAACAACCAAAGTCAAATATTAAAGGCATTAGCGGCCCAGGAAGCAAGGCAGAATAAATTGGAACAATTTCTAAAAGGGCAAGCAACTGCCATGCGCAACATGTAAGTATAACTTGGGAAAATTGCAAAGACAAATGCACAGAGAGCATCTGGCTCTCTCCCAAGTTCTACTGAGACAAATTCTTGAGGCCAAGTTAATGCAATCTCCTTGAGAAGTGGCAAGGAATTAGCTTCTCAAAAAGTGAAAGAGAAGGCTAATTAAGGAGAGTGATGTAGAGAATCCAAGCAAAGCTATGGAAGAAGGAATTCTAATTAAGGAGAGTGCTTGAGAAGTGGCAAGAAGAAGTTACGGAGAAAGAAGAAGTATATGTACCACCACCACTAATGGTTCCTATTCTTACTTATCCTCAGAGGGTAAAGAGAAAGTCTAGGATGGATGAGAAATTTCTCCGTTTCATGGAGAAAATGAAGAACGTTCAAATAAGTGTCTCCTTCCTAGAGATGTTAGATCAAGTTCCACACTACGCCAAGTTTCTAAAGGAACTCGTCACTAAGAAGAGGAAGTGGAAAGATAGAGAGACAATCACCCTTACGCCAGATTGTAGCTCTCTAATACCAAAGAATCTTCCAATGAAGCTAAAAGATCTGGGGAGTTTTAAAATTTCCTGTTTTATTGGTGAAACCGAGTTTCCAGAATGTCTGTGTGATTTAGGCACAAATATCAACTTGATGCCTTTGTCTACATTTCAAAAACTAGGTTTGTGTGAAGTTAAGCCAACTTCAATGCTTCTCCAGTTGGCAGACCAAACTATTAAGAAGCCATTCGGTGTGGTTGAGGATGTCCTAGTGAAGATTGGCAAGTTCATCTTCTCAGTTGACTTTGTGGTCCTAGATTTCTTTGAGGACAAGAATTGTCTACTGATTTACGGTAGACCCTTTCCCAATACAGCACATGCATTGGTAGATGTGCATAATGGTAAATTGGTATTAAGAATTGGAGATGAGAGAGTTGAGTTTAACATGACAAGTGTTATGCATCATCTTCTTGATGAAAGGATGTGCATGAAAATTGATGTTGTAGATGAGTGTATCCTCGAGTTCTACAAGGAAAATATCTCTAGAATTGAGGATAAAGAACTAGAGATAGAAGATAAGGATATTGTGGAAGAAGTAAAGGAGGAAATTGATAAGAAAGGTCTACTTGAGAAGCTCAAAATTCATTTGAAATATCGGACTCTACCCTTAATTGTGAAGGCTCCTTCCTTAAAATTGAAAGAGCTACCCTCACATCTGAGACATGTGTTCTTAATAGATGGAGGGAAGTTACCGATTATAATATCAAATAAGCTCACTAAGGAGGAAGAAAGAAAACTGCTCATAGTTGTGAACAAACGGATTAAGGCCATTGCTTGGCAAATATCTAATATCAACGGAATAAGCCCAGAAATTGTGATGCACCATATTCACATAGAGGATGGAGCGAGGCCAAGAGTAGATCGACAAAGGAGTCTTAACCATAACATGAAGGAGGTTATTAATAAGGAAGGGATTAAATTCCTCGAGGTAGGAATTATTTATCCATTTTGAGATAGTGAGTGGATTAGCCCAATATATTTTGTTCCCAAGAAAGAGGGGATGACAGTTGTGATCAACAAGGAAGGGGAGCTCATTCCAATAAGAACTATGAGCAGATGGAGAGTGTGTGTCGATTATCGTAAATTAAATGACGCCACACAAAAAGATCATTTCCCACTTCCTTTTGTTGATCAAATGTTGGAAAGGATAGCGGGGTATTCTTATTATTGCTTTTTGGATGGGTACTTAGGGTACAACCAAATTGCAATATACTCCAGAGATCAAGAGAAGACATCTTTCACGTATCCCTTTAGTATTTTTGTATATCGCAGAATGCCTTTCGAATTAAGCTATGCCCCAGCAACATTTCAATGTTGCATGGAGTCTATCTTTTGGGAGATGAACGAGAAGATTATGGAAATCTTCATGGATGACTTCTCTGTATTTGGAGACTCATTTGATCACTGTCTTGACAACCTAGACAAAGTATTGAAGAGATGTAAGGAAAAGAACCTTGTGCTCAATTGGGAAAAGTACCATTTTATGGTAGACAAAGGAATTGTCCTTGGGCACAAGATTTCTAGAGCTGGTATGGAAGTAGATAGAGCTAAAACTGAAGCAATAGAGAAAATGGATGCACCAAACACAGTTAAAGAAGTTAGAGCATTTCTGGGTCATGCCAAATTTTACAGAAGATTCATCAAGAACTTCTCTTTAATCGCAAAGCCTCTAACAAATTTACTAGTTAAGGATGTATCCTTTAACTTCGATGAGCACTGCCTTAAGGCATTTGATGCTCTCAAGAAACCTCTTATCATAGCTCCAATAATTTTATCACCGGACTGAAACTTCCATTCAAAATGATGTGTGATGCGAGTGATCTAGCTTTGGGTTGTGTGCTTGGACAGAAGAAAGAGAGAAAACTCCACATAATCGACTATGCAAGTAGAGTACTGGTAGGAGCTCAACTCAATTATACAACCACAGAGAAGGAGATGCTTGCGGTTGTTTATACGTGCGACAAATTCAGACTGTACTTGCTTGGTTTGACAGTGATTATCTATACTGACCATGCAACTTTGAGATATCTGTTCTCAAAGCAAGATGCCAAACTTTTCTTGATGCACTGGATTTTGTTACTCCAAGAATTTTATTTGTCCATTAAGGACAGGAAAGGAGCAGAAAATGTTGTCGCATATCATCTTTCTAGGCTAGAAGAAAGCGACAGGATGGAAATTGAAGGGAATATTCAAGAAGAGTTTTCGGATGAAACTCTTATAACGATGAGTAGAGTAGAAGCTCCAAGGTATGCGGATTATGCCAACTTTTTAGTTGGAGGAATTATTCCTACAGATCTGAGTTATCTCCAAAGGAAGAAATTTCTACAGGATGTTCAGATGTACGTGTGGGAAGAAATTTTGACGTTGCATTGCCACTTCCGAAGTAACAAATATTTTAGAGCAATGCAATAAAACTCCTTACTCAGGTCATTATAGAGCTACAAGAACCGCATCCCAAGTCTTCGAATACGGATTCTATTGGCCGTTCCTCTTCAAGGATGCACATAGTTATGTTGAGCAGTGTGACCACTACCAAAGAACAGAAAATATCTCGAAGAGGAATGAGATGTCGTTATCTAGAATTTTAGAGATTGAGCTCTTTGATGTTTGGAGATTAGACTTCATGGGACCTTTCCCAACATCATATGGCAACAAGTATATCTTGGTAGGAATAGATTACGATTCAAAGTGGGTAGAAGCTTTGGCATCAGCAATGGTGGGTCACATTTTTATAACAAGCAATTTGAAGTCCTGCTAAAGAGATAAGGGGTAACGCATAAGGTGGCAACACCTTATCATCCCCAAACTAGCAGACAGGTTGAGCTTTCAAACCGAGAGCTCAAGAAAATCTTGGAAAAGATAGCCGGTATAGCAAAGAAAGATTGGTTGAACAAGCTTGATGATGTCTTATAGGCATATCAAACGGCATTCAGAACATCAATAGGAATATCGCCTTATAGGCTTATTTATGGCAAAGCATGCCATCTTCCAGTGGAGCTTGAGCATCGTGAATTTTGGGCAATTAAGACCCTTAATTATGATTACAAAAAGGTCGGGGAACATAGAATTCTCCAACTTAAAGAGTTGGAGGAAATGCATGACTTGGCATTCGAGAGCTCAAGGCTCTACAAGGAAAGGACCAAAAGAAGACATGATGCCCATATCATCAAGAAAGATTTTAAGGAGGGACAATATGTTCTTCTCTATAACTCGTGACTAAGACTCTTCCCCAGAAAGCTCAAATCCAAGTGAAGCGGCCCATACCAGATTGTCAAAGTGTTCCCTTTTGGGGCACTAGATTTGCAAGATAGCAAGGGGTTAGTCTTTAAAGTCAACGGCCAATGATACAAAATTTACATTGGAGGGGGCAACATTAATTGAGAAGCGAAGGTACAATCAGTTTATGTGCCATCTAGTGCTTGAATATTTGGAACAGAGTACGGCTCTTTTACCTGCAGAGAATAAAGAACAGTATATTTTGCATTAAGTATATTCGTCTAGTTAGTGTCTTAGTTTTTAGGAAAATCCCGATTGACATTTGCCTCATCATTCTCCATCAAGCGAAAGAGATTTTGAGAATTGAGCGACATGACAAAACTTCTTGAGACACTCGAGAGGAACATCAAAGAGTGCCTACAAGAGGAGGATGAAGAGACTTGAATTTTGCCCCAGGTGTGTGACGATTTGCTTCTTTGAATGTTCTACCTTAATTCTACTTAATAATGGACGATCGGTCATTTGTCCGTTCTTCTTGGCATACGCCAGACATGGTTGGCATGCACCAACATTTGACTAGCCCAAACCTCGGGCATACGCCAACTACACCTAGCACAAGCTAAAAGCTCTTGGATGAACAAACCTAGCACGTACCAATTTTGGCTGGCGTACACCAATTTATCAATAAAATTGTAGCGAATTGCAATCAGAGTAAGTAGGGGATATCATACCATAGGGATTGATTGTTTAGGCCTACTCTTCGATTCAGTTACTTGATGAGTGTCAAGGATGAGAGGGAAGTCGCAAAGCCAAGGAACGAATTGCATGGTCTTATAGCACATGCCAGCATACATGGCGCGCGCCAGGTAACCCATTATCCGAATGACATATCACTCAGATAACCATTTTACTTGGAGAAGAAAAATTGCAAAGGCTGGTGCACGCCAGGTGCACATGGCGCATGCCAGACTAGACAGATAGAAGTAAAATAAAGCTGAGTGTTGGACAAATAAATTGAAGAAGTGAATAAGTTAGATTAGATATTCAGTGTACTATTCCTTTAGTTAGTTAGTATATTAGGTAGTTTTTGTCTTAAAAACTAAAGGGTGGCACAATTGTGACCAAAGTGAGATTATGTCCACAAAACTAGATGTAAATATTTACTTTTACTTAGAAGAACGTGGACTTGAAGAGTGGAGCTTTGAATCTTGATAAGTTTCAATTCCTTTCTCTTTTGTCTATGTTTATGTTTATTATGTTGAATATAAGTATCTTTGAGTAGTTGTATGAGTTTGGTGTCTTATTACCTTTGATGTAGCCCTTGATAAGAGTTGTGTATGTTCTTGTATATGTTCTTATCAACGTGCTTGATCCTATTGCTTAGACTTGCTTGATCACCAAGCCTTAGTAGCTAGTCAAAACTTGAGACCGAAATGAGATAGAATTGATGGATAAGTTGATTCGATGATTAGTATTCTTGCTAAGAGAGAAATCTCCTTGGTGACCTACTGATTGTCCTTGGAGTGGAGCTTATAGTTGATGCTTAACTTAGTTTAGTTAGTTAGTGGGGTCGAAAGAACATATCCGATCTTCTAAGCTAGGTTAAGTAGCAATTTAGACTCATCGTGCATGAAAGTCTGGTTGAGGTTACTTTCGATTCACTCGGACCACATCATATACACTCAGACCCCTCTTTATCTTATGGTTATGTTGTTGGTTTAGGTACCTTGCTCATTATTAGCTTATAAATTGTTAGTATTTTGTTTGATAAACAAACTTTGCTTATGTTAGTTGTTATGATCTTTATTTCCAATCTTTAGAGTTTAGATCACAAGTGTTCAATAACAAACTTCATAATCTGATCCTAGTTAAGTAAGTAAACTTTAGAGTTGGCCTAACAACTCAATCTCTGTGGATTGACAACCCTACTTACTCTTATTTGCAAACGGCTGCTGAACTGGCGCACGCAACCGTTGTTGGCACGCACTAGGTTTGTTAGTCTGTGAAGTTTTAGCATGCACCAAGTGATGTTGGCATGTGCCAGAGCTTCGAGCTGGTCTAGGCGTAGTGCACGCCACCCATTTCTGGCGCACGCCAGAAAGACCAAATAGACGACCAATCGTCCATTATTAGGTAGAATTACGGTAGAAGGTTCATTATGCCATTCGTGCATCTAAGCTATAGAACATTACTTGTCTAGGATAATATTATGAAGTTTGGTTTGTTGTTTACACTATCTAAAGTCTAAAACACAAATATAAAGATCACAACTTAAGCTATTGGTTTACTAGATACTAACTTACTAAGAATAACAACTTAGGCTAC